>JAOBAT010076276.1:0-20539 GCA_026413305.1 Hydrozoanthus tunicans | reverse complement strand
TTAAACAACGTTTTAGTAATTAATGTCACGAAAATTTGTATTTATTGGACTTAATATAACAACGACATGCAAAAATTAAGTTTGAAGTCTTAGTTGTTATTTGAAACGAAAAACAATGCATCATTTGGGAAATCTAGGTTTTTCAAGAAAATTCTATGAAATTTTCCAGGAAAAACTTCCAGGGCTTTTCCAAGGGTTTCCAGGGATTTCCAGAGCTTCAAAAATTTTCCAGGATTTTCCAGGATTTCCAGGGCCCGTACGAACCCTGCTATTATACGCTCGCATGCACCACAGGACCCGCGTTGAGTGTACTGAAGGAGTTATAGCAGATATAGAAGATATTGCACGGCCGCGCGGGGATACGCGCTGATAGTATCTTTCACTCGAAGATAAAGTTACTATTCCTAAGCAGCCATGTAATACTTACTTCATAGATACTGATGAAGTTCCTATATAAAACACAATTTTTTAAAAGAAACGGCCGCACGTCTGAGCGGGAAGCTCTCTTGTAATTGGCTTATCACGTTAGTAACCATGGCGACACTAATATTCTCTCACGTGATAGACAAAAATAGTATCTTCACTGTACGCGATGAAGATACTCATGGTTTTTAACAAAAAGGTAAAATCCTGATACTCCATCAGCGTCTGTGTAATAAATAATTCTTATGACTTATACCACTTACCTATACATCTTCTTTTCCAGATACTGGTACATCGGTGCAGACTGAAATGAAAGTATAACAATTTTAAACGTATTCAAGCAAGAAAAAGTTAACCATCTTTAAAATAGCACAGAAGTCAGTCAAAAGATAAATTGTTTTTTTCAAGCATCTTGCCAAATCCCTTTAACAAATCGAAACTTTATAAAAAATAATTCAAGGAAACGTTTCTGTGCCATGAAGAGCAAACGCTAGATACAAAGGTATGCTGGCAACTTAAAAGGTATTTGTGCATTCAACATTACGCACTTGTAACTGAACCCTTTTGTGTAGCCACAAGGTGAAATCGATGCTTGCAATGTTGCAGTAGTAGGATCAGTTTCTACTTGATGCAACGTTTGCATGCAACAATTTCAGAGGTGGTTACAGGTGCAATTCTTCTTTTGCGTGCAACGTTGCAGGCAATGTTGCATCATGTATCCATACCTTAACGGCCGTATGGTATAACAAGATATTATAAGTTTAGATTTACCTGTGGTACTTCAACTGCTGACATAGTGTATACATGAAGGCAGAAGATCTTTGATCCACTAAATCCAACAACAAACCCCTAAGATATACAGCCAAAAGATAAATTTCAATAACAAAGCGGAACCAATTGCATCGATTCTTAACGCTAAAGACAACTAGTAGTTCTCAAGGAGAAGGGAAGTGCTCGAGATTGGGGAATTACGTACTGTGTTAGGTTTCTCTGCAGACGTCTCTTTTGGGTCTCTTTTGTGGCACATTTTCGGCTTTTAGAAGATTCGGTCTTTTCGAGAAAAGAGTATGATGGTTTTCCTGTGTTCAACGTGGGCAATCCTGAAGTAGCGCCGAGTATACCGACGGCAATCCGAAGGGTTTTGACAACGGCCCGAAGAAGCGCCGAGGATACCATGGACAGAACCCAAAAACACACTCTAATATCTTGGCAAGCACACTGGTCGTGAATCCGACTGTTCGTTCAGGGAAATTGAAAGCTGAGATGCACTAACATCTTCGCGAACACGTGGCTCGTTGAGATTATCGAGATTAGACTTATTAAAAAGGCATTAGACATGGAATTTCCGGGCAAAGTTCTTTGACTTGAGAGTTATAACCCGTTTAAATGCCTTATTCGTTGACGAGTTACAATGTACGTATCGTAAGTCTCTGACTAATTCTTCCAAGACTTCTAATACTACAAATCTATGACAAACTTCTGTATTCCAGGAGTTGTAAACACAAATCTATGATCTTCCCTAACATTGTAAATCTATGCTAAGGGAACTCCAGGAACTTTTATACTACAAAATAAATCTATGCATATTTCTTCAAGGAGTTCCAACACAATTCTACACATAACTCTCCCAAAGTTCTAACACTGCAAAAAGGATGCCTAGTTAAGTATACATGGGTAGTAAGTTTGCAAAGTTAATAAGTTTGTACTATTTTCCCTTACCTGCAACTTCTGCTGATGAACCGGGAAGTTGCTAGCCTTGATGTTAAGCATTCCTCCTCCAGAGAAGCAAAGCATGTCCTTGATAGAAAACAAAATAAAAATGAAATTAACTAAGCAAGTGCCATAGTGACAAGGAAGACCATCGGACTTTGTTCGAAGGGCTAATGTTTATTCTGATCTCTTCATTATCTACAGTAAATCTCAGAAACAAGTCCTCACCATAACAACATCATAAGAACTTTATAAGAAATCTTTAAAAGGAAATATGACTTAGTAAACTTCGATCCTTGCGGTGTCGAGTTGACCATTAACAAACTCAGCGGAAATTGTGTATGTCAATTATTAGTTGGACTAAATTCCCTGTCAAGGACTTTGGTGTGACCCAAACCCCGATTTTAAGAACATTAAAGAAATCTTTATAAGAAGTCTTTCAAAGAAAATAGGACTTAGTAAATTCCAATCCTTGTGATGTCGAGTTGACTGTTAATAAACTTGGCAATTTCTAAGCAGGAGTAAATTCCCTGTAGATCGCAGAGGGGTTGGCGCAGTGGTAAGATCTCTGCCTCCCAATCCTGAGGTCCCCGGTTTGGTCCCCGGCCTGGTCGAGGGTTGAATACTTGGACCGCTTTGAAGCGGCTGCCTGAGGCACCTATATGCTTCCGGTCCGCTGGGGGTAAACTGATCATTGTAAAGTGCCTTTGAGCATTTATTTGGAAAAGGCGCTATATAAATGCACCACTTTACCTTTTTTTGCCCTGTAAATGACTTTGATCTGACCCAAACCCTGATTTTATTAAAGAAATCTTCAGAAGTAGATGGGATTTAGTAAAATCCCATCGTTAAGATGTCGAGTTGACCGTTAACAAACTCAGCAGAGTTTGTGTATGTCAATCATTTATAAGTTGGACTAAATACCCTGTCAAAGACTTTGATCTAACCCAAACCCCGATTTTAAGAACTTTAAAGAAATCTCTAGCAGAAGTGTTTAGAAGGAAAAAGGGTTTAGTAAAATCCCATCCTTAAGATGTCGAGTTGACTGTTATCAAATTCAGCAATTTCTAAGCAGGACTTAATTCCCCGTAAATGACTTTGGTATGACCCAAACCTCGATTTAAAGAACTTTAAAGAAATTTTCAGGAGAAATCTTTAGAAGTAGATAGGATTTAGTAAAATCCTATCCTTAAGATGTCGAGTTGACTGTTATCAATATCTGCAATTTCTAAGCAGGACTAAAAAGGTTTGAACAAAGACTTTGGTCTAAAACATACGCAACACTCAGCTCACCTCATTATGTGTGTTCCATGCTACACTGTTCGCGTTGGGCTCCTGTAAAACAAATCATTTGAAGAACAAACAAAGTTTTAAAACCATTAAACCTGTATGTTAAAACAGTACTGCAGTATACATAACATTTTTTTTAAGAAAATTGCCATACATATCAATTTCATTTCACTTCTAAAATGTTTTCCATCACATCTTTGCATTGTAAACAAAAGGGAAAAGGTGTTAAAAGCAACTCTAACCGAATAGACTACTTCATCACACTAACCTTTAATGTATGGAGGAGGAAACGATTTTGTAACATATTGATAAGATGATGGAGAACTTGTAGGCTTACAATTATCGCTAAAATTTAACTAACATCTTCTTTAAATCACGATTTAAAATGTAAATCGTTGTAACATAAGATGGAGAACTAGTAGGCTTACAATTATTGCTAAAATTTAACTAACAAAGGTTTGGCTGCTCAGCACTGACAAGCAGATGATGAATAAGTTTAATAATCCCAAGTGCATAAAAAACGAACACATTCCTCCTCTCTGAGATATCGCCTTACAAAGGAACCACTGTCTGGTTAGCCAAATTGTTAAGGTAACAGTCATTGTCGGACCTTCCTTCAGGGTCTAAAAATAACTGAGGAGAAATTACTGCTTTTGCTTTAACATCTGTAAACTGTTATCTAGACCTTCGAGTCTTCTTAGTCCTGTATTTGGGGGTTATATAACCTGTTTGATTTCCGACTACCCAAAAGTAGCGACGACTATAAACCATAAACCAAGGAAATGGACACACGTGGAGAAAAATGTAACATCTCTGAACCTAGCGAGATTCCAACCCATGAACTTCGGAGCAGTTCTGCCACTGCTCTACCAGTTTCCAAGGCATGTGGTGTAAGTAGCAGCAGATCGAGAAAATGAGCTATTTACATCTTTTAAACTATTTCGCTTCAGAAGTTTCACGTATTAATTACATATAGTTCCAATGACCAGATGAACCAGTGCTGTTAACATCGAGCCATTGTAAGAAGGTACACTTTGGGCATATAACACAATCCAAGTCTCACCTGATAAAGCAGTTCCTTGTTGATCAAGTTGTACACAAGGCATGTATTGTTTTCATCTACAACGGCCAGTTTGACACGACTGTAAGTGAAAATCAATATTACTCACTATACACATCTCCTAGACAAGTATATACCATTATTACACATCAACTCATGCTTGGATACACTTGATTATCCCAGTTAAATCGATATAAGTTTCATATACATCTATGGCTAAAAGAGTGAACGAAAGTAATTAACTCACTTTGAGCTTAGATCCAGACATCTGACGCTTGTTTCTTGTTTTAGCAGCTGGACTGGAAACGGGTTGTCCACAAAAATTTTCATAATCTAAAAAGCAGTAAAATCAACCTCAAATATCCAGCATTTGAATGTAATAATTAAGTCAAAAGTAAGTTGTTTTCTTGGTGTTTAAACTTGAAACTCAATTTGTGGTAATTCTAAACGAAATTTCAAATAATACAAGAGTAATAGCAATCAACAACATTTCTTAAACTAAACATGTTTCGGCAAGTCCCTTGCCATCGTCAGAATATGGTATGACCTATTGTTATTACCAAACAGTTCTCAGAATCTCGAGAACTCTACCTACAGTAGAGTATCGACAATAATGTGATATGGTTGTCTTTTTGACTCTTTTATTCCTTTAAGATGTTACATGACCTAGTTTCAACCTTTCAAGAGCCTAGAATTAAGTTCACAGAAATACTGAAAGAAAAATACGAAAGTATTATTGTTCTAAGAGTACAATGGTCAAATATCAGAAGATTGAGGGGAAATCTCAGTTTTTTAGGTTGGGTAAAGTCTAGCTTAGGAAGGGAACGTGAAACGTTTACCGGAAACCAGAGTAATATTGACTATTTTTTTGCTCCACCCTTGGGTTTGAGTCAAGATTTAGATTTAGATTTAGCTTAAAGTTTAGGGCAGGGGTAGGTGATTTGTTTAGCTATAGGGGGAAGTTGGATTAATCTTAAGTGAATTACCGTTCCATCCTTTAGACCAACTAGGAGGCCTTCTCTTCCAGGATAACCACCAATAACCTTGATGTATCGAATGAGAGATTCCATCACCCATTCTCTGAATCGCAAGAGCATATTTCGTTCTATCAGCAATTTTGGACAGAATAACGACAGCATGACTCACTCCTAATCCTTAGCTTTAAGAGCACATAATTACTTTATCTAGGGTCAGTACCATGATTATCCAGTAGACATTCCCTTTTTTCAAAAGAAGACATGAACACTTTAAACATCATGACCCAATTCGTTTAGGCTTTTTAGTATCAAAACAGATTAAAAGCAAAGCAATGTTGGTTAGATTCAATGCCACTCTGCCACAGTGGTAAATCAGTGAAAAGGCAAGTAACTGCAATTAACATGACTAAAGTCAGGAGGAGAGGGGGCATGACTGACCAGAGGAGAGGAGAGGGGCCATGACTGACGAGAGGTGAGGAGAAGGAGGGCAATGACTGATCAGGGGAGGGGGAGGGGAATGACTGACCAGAGGAGAGGAGAGGGGCCATGACTGACGGGAGGTGAAGAAGAGGAGGGCAATGACTGATCAGGGGAGGGGGAGGGGAATGACTGACCAGAGGAGAGGAGAGGGGCCATGACTGACCAGAGGTGAAGAGGAGGAGGGCAATGACTGATCAGGGGAGGGGGAGGGGAATGACTGACCAGAGGATAGGAGAGGGGCCATGACTGACAGGAGGTGAAGAGGAGGAGGGCAATGACTGATCAGGGGGGGGGAGGGGAATGACTGACCAGAGGATAGGAGAGGGGCCATGACTGACGGGAGGTGAAGAGGAGGAGGGCAATGACTGATCACGGGGGAGGGGAATGACTGACCAGAGGAGAGGAGAGGGGCCATGACTGACGAGAGGTGAAGAGGAGGAGGGCAATGACTGATCAGGGGAGAGGGTGGGGAATGACTGACCAGAGGAGAGGAGAGGGGCCATGACTGATGAGAGGTGAAGAAGAGGAGGGCAATGACTGATCAGGAGAGGGGGAGGGCCATGGCACATCCAAAATGTAAGTAAGAATGCTTTTTCAAAGATGTGGAAAATCAAAATTTGGAGTACATTCTACCACAGAAACATTCTCTCTATTCTGCAAGTATTACAGTACCTGATAAATTATGTCACAAAACTAAGAACAATTCAAACAAAGTTCTCATAATAACAGCAAACTAGTACCAGAATCTAAAAAACGAATTCCTTACCTTTCTTTGGTACCAGTAAAAGACAAGCAGGTTAGCCTCTTCTCCTGGTGATCCACAAAGAACAGTTGTAAACTTTCACACAAACAAACTTTATTCAATATTATTCAAGGGACTAGCTATATACACAACATGCATGTGGAGCAATGATGCGAAAAATGGTGGATAATTTTCAGGTATTCCACAAATTGAAAAATAATGAGTACTACAGTAAATCCCCGCAAGTAAGAACCTAAATTTTAAGAACCTGTTAGGCTAAAATCTACCAGTTATGCCCCCTCTAAGTAAGAACCTATTTAGCCTAAAATTTGGATTCAGTTTCTTAAATTCTAAAAATAACTATTTTATGGAAGTCATTGAGGGGCATGAAGAAACCTGGCTATTTAACAATTATCCCTCGAGCCCGAATGGGATAGAAGCCAATAGCCCATGAGGCCGCATGCTGATAGTAGCAATTCAGGGGGGGGGGGGACCAGGGGGTTAAAAGCTATATCAGCAGAATTAAAGAGCTTCCTAGAAATAAGAACCCATTAAGGACCTAATGACCCTAGATTTTTGTTATACACCTTTTGCGTAAGAATCTGTTTAGCCTAACTGAACAAAACACAGGTTCTTACTCCGGGGATTTACGTATGATAACTTAAAACTGATAAAACCATTATATCAATTTACTAAAGGTTTTAACCTTGTGAGGTCAGCAATAGATGAGGTCTATCTAGCTGAGTTTTGTCATCACTATCATTATTCACCATTATCTGTACTAAGCATCAATTATCATCACTTAAATTTCCTTTCACCATTATCTGTACCAATCATCAATCTTCATCACTTTTACGGTTCACCATAACTTTTGCATCTAATCATCAATATTTATCACATTTTCCTCTTGTCATCACCTGAACATTCTTTATATAATTATAGTCATCACTATATACTCCTACTGACTGTATAAGCAAGTTGCAATGGAGCTACCTGGCACAGTATGATGTTACTGGAGCACACCACAAGCAGGTTGCAGTCATATTTCTTCTCTATCTTCTCCTAATGAAAGAAATATTGCTTTCTCACTAAAAGTCATATTGAACCCACAATATAACAGCCTGAAGAACTCATGATAAAACAAAGTAGCTTGACCCTCTACACAACCCAAAAAGCCTTCTCACTGAGAAGAATAGGAGCAATGTTCTTAGCAAATCAAATTTTTATCTCTACCTGAGAGTGGCATTTTATTTAACAGGTACAGTAGAGAGGGAATGAAGGCAGATGATATGCCCTCCTTTTTCGGGGTGGTTTGATCCAATATGTTTTTTACGCAGTTGGATTGGTTACATTGTTGTCAGCACAATAATGGTTATATAGAAATATAAAATGTTTGTCTTGAAGCATGAGACTGAACCACTTTGATTTGAGCTCCAACTGCCTTTTTCTCACAAACAAGACAGCAGGCTCTGGTTCCACAGTATCACAGCCATAAAGTTTTGGTAAAACCATTGGAAATCCTTTGAAGTCTTCAGTTGTAGAGAGCCATAGCATTTACAGGTGTAGTAAAAAAATATGTAAAAAAAAGAGAGGGCCAAAAGTGCAGTTGACTATGGTGCAAACATACATGAATTCTGATCGAGTGGCACACACATGAGTGAATTCAGTAAAACAAGTACATGGATGCACTAGCCGATTTTGTAGCATAAGTTACCTTCACTCTGTAATGCATATCTGATGAGTCATCAGTGTTTAGTTCATAGACTACAATCTTGTCTGGTAGTTGCACCTGCAGTAAACATTTAACAAAACATGAATCAACGAGCACCTTGTATGGGAAGTGGAGATGGCAAGGGGTAGTCAAAAGTGGTGATGACATATTTCTTTCATTGCAACAGATTTTTCTAGTTTCACCTGACTTCTGCTGTGCACAGCTTGTTTGACACAGTGCTATTTGGCTTAACAAACTTCATTTACTCATCACATTGTTTATCATTTTATATAAGAAACAATAACTCTTAGTTAATCATTCACAAAAGTTTGGACCACACAATCTTGTTGTACATAGCCAGCTTCTACAAGTTCTAAAATCTTATAGCAGCCAAATGAATGTTCTTTTTATGGTGGTATTGTCCATCTACAGTATAGGGTACAAATTCAAGCCCTGCTTACTTCCACATTACATCTTCCACATAACTTATATGAAGAAATACAGCTCAGTTTACAAAACAATATGAAACAAGATGATTGTACTCACCGCTAGCCTGTGCCTATAAATTGCTATCTTCTTAACTAAATCTCTGCATTTGATGCGAACTGAAAAAAAGACACATTTCATATTTATTTTTATCACTATCATGAAAATAATAGCAATTATTATTATTAATATTGTTAATGATAATTAATGATAATAACAATAATTATTATTATATTTTTATTATTATTATTATTATTTATTATTATTATTATTATTTATTCTTTTAAAGTTATCATCAAAATTATTACCATCATGACTTATAATAATTACATAATTAATTTCATCATTGTTATTATTATTTTAATGATCATTACCAATACTATACTCAAGACCTAACCTTTCTGTTCAGTGTTCAGGTGCTGGATGATCACGTCTGTCATGTTGTCTCTGAAAGCATACCTATGAATCAAAACAATCTGGTGATTAGTTGGCCTGGCAAGTTAAACTTACATAATCTAAAACAGGGACCACATGGCATATTTTGGATTGGTGGGGCTCAGCTTGTGAATAGCTAGCACAATCCTTCAAGGACTGGAGGGCTGAACTTTCTGGAAATTTCTTTCAGTCCAAACAAAATTCTGACAAATTTTTCATCATCAATTTCTGTTAGTTTTCTTTAGTGGCTGAAGAATTTTGCTCTTCATCTTCAGTAGCTTATAATGCTAGGTCTGATCAACATTCCATTGTCAATAATTTTTCTTTTTTTTTGTTCATATGAGTTATGTAAGGAGCTGAAAGGGTTAAGAACAGATCAATCCCTTCAATATTTGGAAAAATACCTGACCTGGGGCAATTTTCTTCTAGCACGCCAACAGATACTTATCAAAACAAGATGAGAACACAACAAAGAAGAAGCAAAGGACAAAGATAAAAAACAAACAGAATACAAGAATGAGAATTAGACACAGAGTTAACACTAAATAAACGGGAAAGGAAAACAACAGAAAAAAGATCATGAACAATGGCCAGCCCGGTTAGATTCAAGACTGACAACTGATGTAAATGGCTACATACCTATCCTTGTAGAGACCATGAACTGTACTAAAAATCAATTGATAATAAGCAATTGTGCCATCCTGACATCCAAGGGCCTAAAATGATACAATAAGTTTTATTTTTTTATTAGTATTTGCCAAATTAAAGCAAGTGATATCCACTCATTTTTTGTGCACTCTACTACTGTTAAATATGACATCACATTTCCCATCAGTTATAGACAAGGAATTAGTTAGTCAGTTATTTAACAAAAGAAACTTTTAAAAAATAATGGTTTTCTGTGTTTACATTACAACCTGATGTCAACACTTGAAAGGGGGAGTAGAACACTCTATATAAATATGCTGGAAACAGAAGTCAGGGGGGATCAGAATCTGTACTTTTTTTTGGGAAGGAGGTCTTGGCTTAAATAAAAAAAAAGGAATAGTTTTCAAACAGTGCAACATTCCACAACTCCTCCCCCCCCTTAGTTCCAGCTCAAACTACTTCATTTTAATCTGTTGAATCATAAAATTTCTGCACTTACAACAAAGTTAGCATCTGGTCGCACTTTACAGCACCACACCCAACTCTGCTGCTCCCCAATAGCAGTCAATTTTACACCTTCCTTGGTGTGAAGGGAACACTGCTTGTCTGATCCACCCATGATGAGATATTCTCCCTTTGAGAAATATGCAAGAGAGCAGGGATCGTAGCCCAGGTGACGATCTTTGCCAATCTGTTAACAAAATGATATTAAGATTCAACTCAGTCCTCAGAGGAAGATTTTGAAAGGTTACTGGCCCTTCGGTTGAAAAATATAACAATTTTCACCTGAAATTATTAACAAACATCATATAAAGCCTCTGGTCAGAAACTAACCATTATCAAAATCATATGGTAACTCTGATTTTCGGTCAATAACCAAATTTCCAATGTTCTGATTGGCTGAACTTAGGTCAATAAGCTACCGTACAGACTTTTTTGAGTTACGGACTTCAAAAGTCAAAACAATGTCCGGTGAATTTAATTATCCGCATTACAAGTATTGAAGATTGACCTGAGAAAAGTTCTACAAGAGAGGTCAACTGAAAATAATAACCAGAAAGGTAAAGCAGTGAATGAAAACTTTCAGCGAATGGAGAAAGTCATCAAGTTTTTCGATGGTGCAAAAATTGAAGTTCAATGAACAATGTGGAGAAAATTTTTACAAGAAATAAATGCTTTTTAATCAAACTAATGAGCCATTTAATAAAAATCTTAATAACCTCAATTTGCTTGGTCTGTCCAGGAGAACATTTGCCCAGCTGGGACTGCAGTCTTTCGTACAAACCTCGCTTCGCTCAGTCTGTACAGTGAAAGACCTAGGGCAAAATATTCTCCCGGACAGACCTCGCTCTCGGTTATTAAGATGTTTATCATTCTTAAATTATTCTTGATTCTTCCAGAAGGGGGGCTTGTATTTATCAATTGCCAAAGCCAGAAACATAATAAAGTCTGGTTACCAGACACATTTAATAGCAGCAAGCTAAGTGCCTCTATGTTCCTCTAGCATTATAACTATCACTTTTTAAAACCTTAAACAGATACAACCATTGACAAAATGTATTTTGTATGCAGGATGCCTTCTCTTAAATTAGCTCCATCAACTTTAGGTTGGGTCTGAGGGGCTTTTTAGAGAGGAGGGGACTTAATTAAAATTTGAAGCTCTAGACAAGGGGATTACAGAGATGAAGGAGGGGGCAATGTTAGAGTGCTAACAGTATGTCAAATGCTGCACTATTTATTTTATTATGTTTGTACATACTGTAATATGATCGATGCTCCTAAATAGTGTGAAACAGAGTTTTTATATGATGTGTATATGTGTTTCAGTCTAGATAGAGAAACAGTTTCAGTATCTGTTATCTTTTATGGTGTTTTATTTAAAATTAATGTTTAGGTCATTATACTTAATAGTTTTAAATTCAATACTTATACTCTTATTCTTTCATTAGGACACATGGTTGGCAAGTGGTTACACTCTACCTGTTTTCCACTCAATTGATAAAAAGTCAATCTTTGTCCCCAGTCCCCAACTGCAAGAATGTCATATGGTTCTTCCCTTAAAAAAAAAGAAAAAATAGGGGCAATTAAAGAGTGAACCATTTTGAATGTGTTCACATTTAAATCTAAAGTATTGAGGTCATACCACAATACAAGTCTACGTTATTGTAAGCCCCTTCCCAATGCAAGTTAAGTAGATCAGCCCACTTGTTAGCAATAAAAATAATATTTCAGAGGATATTGTTGTTGCCATGGTTACTAACATGATAAGCCAGTTCCAAGATAGTTTCCTGGCTCTGGTTCTCTTAAAAATATGTTTTTGTGAAGGAATTTCATTAATATCTATAAAATAAACAGAACTGAAAATACCTCGCTTTGCTCACTCGTGAGAGATACTTTCAGCAATCAAAGATAAAGTTTGTATCCCTGCAGTTTGCCCAATGTAATAACAAAATCCTCAACATCTACAGCATTGTATTGGTTTTAATAACTTTTTATAGAAACCCTGATTCCAACAGAGAGGATTTTATTGCTTACTTCTTGGTAAAGCGTTGAGCACTTTGACATTGCACAGGTCACACTTTTGAACCCCTTTGAAATATTATTATTGCTGAAAACTGTTTTTATGCTTCTCCTTTATAGTTAAATAAATTGCACAATGATCTGCCGAGGTCCAAACTCCAAGTGCTATTTTCCCACATCACAAAGTTTCACTTCATCACTAAACTTAAGTATCTGAACTTTGACGCTTATGGCCGTAATTTATGTATTAGCCTTACTTGGATGGATTCCAGCTCATCGTCCATACAGGGGCACTTCCTAATCTTTCAATTCTAACCTTCTCTTCTCCAGACTGTTTAAGCAATAACATCAATTAGAAACAATTATGTACTAATTAAACCCTCTTTACCAAAAAGCCTTTCTAAGGAGCGCTGCTTATTATATACAACCCGGGCCACGGGCCCCACTCAAAATAAATATTAATAAAAATATTATTTTAATGACTGGGGGAGGTCTGAAAGGTTCATATTAAATTTTATACACAAAAAAATTCCAGTTTTAGGATCTGTGAACCTCAAAATTCCCCTTAACCCTTTCAGTCCCAAATATGTCAAATGACATATTACTAAATTCTCCCTACTAGAACCCATACTTTATCTGTTACCAGTTTAGGAGAATTTTGACTTATATCCTTGGTAGTTTGCTATGCTGGATCAATTTCTATTTTCTCATTACTAAATGCCTTATATTGTATGAGTTATATAAGGAGAAGTTAGACATTAATAAACTGGCTGGGGCTGAAAGGGTTAATGTTGATCTGAGGTGAAGAAAAATACAATACCCAACAAAACCTCTTTCGCCAGCCAAACATTAGACCACTGGGTCTACCCACCCATCCCCGCCCTCTCTTTCCCCCTTTATATCACCAAAGTAATTTATGTGAGTGGAGCTCCTAGATAAAAACTATTCAATAATAACACAATAAAGATGCACCAACTGATCAGAGAGCTCTCTTTATAAACAAATATAATCTAGTATTATATTTGTTAACTAGTTTTGCATGCTATGATTGGGCAGTCAAAGGTCAAAGATTTTTCCAAAAGCCAGAAAATAAAACAGGGCCTGAAAATAACATGTGATAAGTGAATGGTAGTATAGTTTATAGTATAATTATAGTCAAGTAAATTGTGGTGATATAAAAAAAGTGATATAAAGTATGTAAGTTGTAGGATACAAAAACAATAATTATTAACTAATATGTAACAAGTTAGTTATTAATTGTATATTAAAGACAGTGATAAGTAAGTCATAATCAACCATCCTGTACCTTGTTCCTGATACTGATAAAACCATTAAACAGTCCCAGTGCAAGATATTGTCCATCATTTGTCCAGCTACAGATTGAAAAAACTAACTTTAAAAATAAAAGAACAATATTTCACACCTAAATTTAATAATGACAATCATGTGGGAAGTGAACTGACTCCTGGAATACCTGATTTAAGTGAAAGTTTCTGAATTCAAAGGCCTTTGTACTTTCTAGTTCTGTGCACATTTTCAATCTCTTTAAGTTCTGATAGTGTTCATGCAACAGGAGTCGCGGACTGTACCCACAAGGTAGGTACTATTTTCTGTTGCAACATCCTTCAATCAATAAGGACTTCAGTATTTAAATACTGTTTAACTTTTTTTAAATATATGAAAACAAACAATTTCATTAATTTTTTTTCAAAACAAGCTATGTCACTTGCCTTAAAAATTTTGGAGATATATTACTTTAATACTTTTATTAACTTCATATAAATGAATTACAAGACCAACTCCTAAATTAAACAAACAATAGCATCAAATTTTGAAACATAAATTTTGAAAAGTGATAATTTCATAAGTTTTTACTTACTACAAAATATATATATTATACAGTATAAACAATTTCTAGACAAAAATTACAAAAACATGAGCTTTTTGCAGTATTAAGATAGCCAAAAGCTCAGTTTTTGCAGTTTTAATCCAGAGATTGTTTTACCTACAATATGTTTTATAGTGTTATGTTTTTATTTACCTGTACACTCTTTCATTATTATTCATGTTTTTAACTACAGTAAATTTAACAGTTGTCTTGCATGCTGTTCATTTTCTTAACTCAACTTACCTACAACATGTAATCTTTGAAGAGACTTTGTGCTTTGCCACAGATTTTTGTTCTGGAGACCACAAACCTGTCAAAATTTTCCATTACAGTATTACTGTATCAGTTTTTACTGTGTTTGAGTGAGACATAAACAACTACATTGTATCAAAACATAGAACAGAATTGCAGCCAAACTCTTCAAAGAAAATCAATGCTCCATTCACATCAACCAACCAAAACGCATGGTTTTAACCCAGTTTGGTTACGAGCGGGTGCAGAGTGGACGGATATTTTGTTTAATTAAATGCATTTCAACCAATTTGGTTAAGGTACCAGTCTGGTGCGAATGGGGCATTATTTTGACTGAGAGCCAGAACACAAGAACATAAAGTAAAGGGAAGACAAAAATTAATAGTAAATATGTGCTGACTATTAAAGCCACACCAACAGAAGAGTATATTACAAGTACAATCAGTTATCAATCTTTTATATACTGTTCTCAAACACTTACCAAAGTCATTGGCAGTACAACTTGCTAGTTGGTGGGTCAGTGGATTATATGCAAGGCACTGAATTGAGTCATTGTGACTAAAGAAAAAAACATCAGTTGAGACAAGAATCTTCCAATACCACGCTGTATCAACTGCTTCACAGTTTACAGATAACATTTTATAATCAATAATAACAAACAAGTTAAAGCATTGTTACTCATGGAACAGTTATTTAATACCAAAACAAATATATAGCTGAACTCCAGTAACTCCAGTTGCCTAGCTAGTGAATTGAATATGAAGCAAATCCAAGAAAAAATCAGTTTTGCTTCAGCTAGTTCCACCCAAGGACCCAGTCCCCAATGGCAAGCAGGACAGAGTCGTGTAGATCCCCAGTGGAGACTGACAAAGTTTACATCAGTGAAAAAATGAAAGAACTTAAACATGACATCTATCTAGGCAAGGCTCAATGATCAGCAGTAGCCAAACATGTACACTAGTTTGGCGGTTATCCTAGTTGGAGCAATATCAAGTGTGTAGAGATGAGAACCATACTGGTGCACTCAAAAAGTCAAAGAAGCCATTCAGATTCAGTTCAATCCAAACAACATCAACGGGGCAACAGCATTAACTCAAAGATAACTAAAGCTCTGCTTTCATACGTGCACAAACACCAAATAGATGGCAGATCCTTTGAAGACATTGCATGCATTTCACAGTGAAGCGATCAGATGCCTATTTGTAAGTAAGCAAAATCACAGTCTATACACATCACCTAAAGAAGACTTAAGCATTAAATAGTTTATTGTTGCAGTCTTCAACAACTCGCATTATGAGACCATTCAACAGTAATCTCACTAAGTATCCTCATCCACAATGAATCATTTCTTTTGATTTATTACTTACGTATACTTCAGAATGCCCTCTAGTTTGGATGTCCAGATTATGACACTCTTGTCTGCCCCTCCAGATGCAAACCTCTTACCTAAAATTTAAAACAATTGTTTAAAAACAATATGGCCCTAGAAGATCATATTTTGGTCTAATTCACCAATTTCTCAGTTGTACTGTCATACCAACTTTTAATGGCCCAACTCCTTAATGGCCCACCAAAATAATCATCTACAGTGCCAAAGTTCTCTTTACTGTCTGTACTTTTACAGGAGATGGTAGTTTGTCAAATACGGTAAGTACAACAGGGCGGATACAGGACTTTGAAAAGGGGGATGGATATTCATGGGCGATTCCAGCACTATGTGAGTGTTGGGTGTCGTTTAACCCACCGCATTTTGCACATACATATTGTTTGCACACATTTTTTGCAGGCCCTAAGGTAGTTTATTAATCTGTAAACTTGCAAATATTTTACCTGTTTTGTTGGTGCTCAGTGACAAACTACTGATAACAGTATCTTTTTGTTTTTTTTTTTTTTTTGTAGGATAAAAAAGGGGGGTAGAATTTCACAAAATCCACCCCCCTGTATCTGCCCCTGGTACCAGTTAGTTTTCCCAAGTTAATAGCTTGGCTACAGTTAGTATAGGTTTGCCACCCTATGCTAGAGAACAGTGTACATGTATGTGGGACTAGAGTAAGAACTGTGACTGCTGAGCATGAGGTGCTTGGTTTGATCCCTGGCCATGTTGGGGGTTAATTGAGCATTTGTGTAGCCTTCAATCATTGGTCACATTGTCTGTAGCTACAGTATACAGATAGCAACACTAAGGCATTGTTCCTAGCCTTTAATCTTCATTTAAGAAGAGTAGGCTGTGCAAGCACACAATTAAAGAATCTATAGTAAAGAAACGATGTGACTTTTAATGAAGTTGTCAACTCTCCCTACACTATCCCTGTTATCTCTTTATAACTGTTGGGAGAATTAAGTGTTTCATATAAAGTCATGAATATACATCGTTCTTGCACTTGAGACAGGGGGTAGCCAGGATTTCTATGGGGGGGGAGGGGTTCAATTGGTTCCAATGAAAACGGTTAGTCTAAAATCCTTACATTACATAAATGCAAATAGATATCACTGTGAGGCTCACTGTACTTATTGTAAACATAGAACAAAATGAAGAATTTCAGGAATCAAGAGTCCATTTCAATCTTGCTAGGCTAAAATCACTGTTAAAAATAGGAGAGGGGTTCCTTGGCGTGAGAAGGGGGTTCCAGAACCTCTGGAACCTTCTCCTGGTTACGCCCCTGAGAGACTTCCTCCTTTCTACCCAAAATTTTACATATACAAGTTAGCAACAATAAAAAACACTGCGATATTGTATTTCACAACTTATATCATCCCGACCAATTATTCTTATTCTTCAAGCAAAAAAATATTTGACAATTCTATGTTTTTTGTAATGTTTATGAATTACAAGTGGCTACGCCCCTGAGAGACTTCCTCCTTTCTACCCAAAATTTTACATATACAAGTTAGCAACAATAAAAAACACTGCAATATTGTATTTTACAACTTATATCATCCTGACCAATTATTCTTATTCTTCAAGCAAAAAAATATTTGACAATGCTATGTTTTTTGTAATGTTTATAAATTACAAGTGTACGCTAAAACAAGTTTCTTATTTTAAACTACAATCAAACCTGATTGACTTGCTATAACTGGACTTAGAAACCTTGTATGATATAGTTTACTGTAGGGTATAGTCTTGAAGATCCAATTAAGAGTACTATAAGTTCCAGAAAAAACAACAGAGCTCTGCATAATTTTTAGGAAGTAACATTTAACCATGCTTAAAGTAATCTTCCCTTCCTTTAAGCTACTCTGGCAAACTAAATAGAAAAATAATTAAACTACACAAAAAGAAAAAGAACAACTAACATACTAGTAAAAAGAAGAAAAATTATTATAAATAACAGACAAAAATTAGACTGAGAAAGATAGAGAAGTTGGAGGTGCTTTTCAAAAGCTTTCTAGTTAAATTATCTCAAACTGCATAAGGGAAACTTACAGTACTCTAGAAATAATAATCAACTAGTTAGTAGTTGTGGGATTTAAAAAAATAAAAAACAGCAAAAATAAATTTTGGAGTGTTGGACAGTCAGCGAGTAGAGTATTTATGCTGTTTGGATACCAGACAAGCTATATACTTTTTATCATTACCATTGGCATCTATTTCTTAAACCTATCAGTAAGTAAACACAAGATTTATAAATAATATAGACAAAGTAAAAAAATTCTTTTCCCTTTTACCCTCATCTTGTACATGCATGTGAAGTGGTTCTGTACTGCTACGTGTCATATATAGGCAACAAAACTAGAAAGTTTGCCTACTGTCAACACATTTTTAATTCACTAGCTGAAAACAAGAACAATTTATGGAACTTATGTTTTCCCAGGGAAGCCAGAGAAGGGGAGAGGGCAGGGGTACCCTTGGTAAAAATAAAAACTATGCCAAAGGTTCTTGAGTATGTTGGTTCTAAGTCTCATCTGGTTATTGAAAGAAAAAGAAGATTCGTCTTAACCTTGAAAATTTTAAAAATCTGTTTGGGGGAAGTTGCTTGATAATCCTAGTATACCCCACACTACTAATATAGCCTATTGAATATACATCAACAGTATTAATATATCATTCAACCATAAGTAACCTTCAATTTAAAGTTACTGAAACCCTTGAAGACTTCAGATCTTTCTTACAATGAATAAAAATTTTTAAAATTTCTTGTTACAATCTTGAATGTAAAAAAAAAGATTCATAAAAAATGTCATGCTTATGTTTTTTTGTGGATGAATCTATCAAGCGTTTTCCGAATTTCCAAATTTAAAAATTCCTGAGATTCAAAATTTTATCAAACAGACAAACATTTATCATGTTATCACAAGCCACTTTTTGCAAAACCTTTTCAGTTTTCAAAACATACACAACATACCAGCTCTGTTTCAATATATTAAAGGCATGCTTTGTAGCATAGCAACTTCGTCGTTTACAAATGTCTGCCGGCCCAGACTTCGAGCATCAAAGCGTCTATATACAATGTTAATGACTTTAATTTTACAATGTAGCATTTTGAAAATTGGAGCGTGAAAATTTGCTTGTTGTTACATAAACATGATGACTGCTTTTCCGCTGAAGCTACAAAATGCTTTACAAAAAATCTGTTGTTTCCATCGAAGTGTCATAACATACACTGAAGAGATGTTTTGGTACCCACCATCTCTTGCATAAGCTACACAAAAAACTGTATCTTTGTGGCCTTTCAACGGCTGAATAAGTGTTCCATCGTTGGTATCATACACCTAAAAAATGATTTTAATTGTTTTACTTCAAATTTCTTTCTAACAAAAGCAAAAATCAAATTACTTAAGACTTCGCGACACTAACCAATACTCGGTTTCCAGCGGCAACGATCAGTTGAGTTCCATCCGGTCGAAACGCAAGGTCGTATATGCTGTGTCATTAAAGCAATTGAAATTATAAATTTTTCCAAACAACGAAAAGCAAAAAGGATGAGACCCTTTTCTCACCATTGCTCGACTTTGTCTTTATCATGTACTTTATCGACCCAAGTTGGAATTGCCCTCATGATGGCCGCCAAAACATTTCAGCCGGAAGGAATTGACGACGGCATTGTGGGTAATAGTTGGTAAAATGACTTCCCTCTGGGGAGGGGTGGGTTACAGTTTCTTAGCGCGTAGCAGCCAGTTCGAATTTTAAAATAGCTCTTTTTTTCTCGGGTTTTTTAAAAGAATAAATCCGAAAACATGCTCTGAAAGTCAACAAAAAAATAACGTTTGACTTTAATGCTTGTTATTTTTTGTTTGCTTTTTTATTTAAGATAACTGGTCGATTAACAAATTCAAAGTGCTATCGAAGCTATTTTGTCATTGATACTTTTGTAGCTCTAAACTTTCCAACACTTTTGTTCACTTCAGTTCAATTCAATTTATATATTTAGTACCTTTTTACAACCATTCCTTTTTACAATTTATACACGAACAGATAATAAGGTATTCAGCCAACTGCAATAACCAGAGGTTAATCTAGGCAGTTGGTTGGATATAATTAACATAACTTGTATAATCTAATAGTGTAGAGAGGAAAATGATTACTATATAAATAACTCATAAAAAGGAAAAAGTCAGCTAATAGTAAGCAGAAACATAATGATGCATAATTTACATGTACACACACAAAGAAAATATTGAACTATTTACGTATCTACTTACATATTTTTGAAGAATAATTAGGAATATTACGAGAGACTTGTGTAGGTTGTATATAAGACTAATTAAAGAAAAATTCTTGAGTATCAATACATTGTGTAAGGTGATGGGGCATGACTTATTAATTAAGTTATTTCTATTCGGTTGTAAATGGTAAAAATGACCTTTTTAAAAGCTTTCAAAATGTTGCGCTCAGTACGAATAAAGTTCAAGGGGGGTGGGTTAAAAAAAACGACAGCGATTTATCCAAGCTTCCCGTCGGACTGAGGGGGGTGGG
>JAOBAT010076265.1:0-20539 GCA_026413305.1 Hydrozoanthus tunicans | reverse complement strand
ACTACTACGACCACTACAATTACTATGACTGCTACTTCTACGACCACTACAATTACTATGACTGCTACTTCTACGACAACTATAATTACTATGACTGCTACTTCTACGACCACTATAATTACTAAGACTGCTACTTCTACGACCACTACAATTACTTCGACTGCCACTACTATGATTACAACGATTACAACAACAACTGTGATTATAACTTCTGCGAATTCAACGAATATGACGACTACGACTACCGTCAATACGATTACGACTTCGACTACGTTTGCAATGATGGCTATGATTACAACTTCAACCTCGACTGCTATTATTCTTGTTAATACGTCAATGCTGGTTCCTTTTATACTGATTAAAAACACTTTCTAACTTGCGGTCCTGTAATTTTGTTGTGTATATTGTTAAAAAGTAAGCACGCGACTTTTCTCTTTCAATTTTGAAATGATTTACACTCGTGTTTTTCAAAAAGATCAACTTGCATTTGCCCAACGGACTCATGCAACTAACTTTGATACTTTTTGAAATACCCACTCATGTAGATTATTTCCAAATTGAAGTTGAAGTCGTGTGATTACCTATACAGATGTTACAACTTCTACTTATGACACCAAAGAAAATTCTTTGTCAGGAATTTATGTAGGCTGTTTGTCCCTTAGATCCTTGCGAAATGCCGCAAGTATGTAGGGGACTGTTTTGTATGTATAGGTTGGTTACTTCATAAACCCTTGCCAAATACTGCAAGTATATAGGGAAGTATTTTGTAGGTCAGGAATTTATGTAGGCTGGTTATCTCGTAGATCATTGCCAAATACCGCAAGTACGTGGGGAAGGAACCCATTCGCCGGTGTGGTGCTTGCTTGGGAGGAGAAGGAGAGAAACTGAAAAGATGTGCTGAGTGTCATGAGGTGTACTGCTCTCGGCGGTGCCAGTTGTCCGACTGGGAGAACGGCCATAGGAATTTCTGCAATGGAAAGATTTAGTGACAAGTAAGAAATACCTTGTGCAACCGTGAGGTATTTCTGCGTCAAGTCCACAAAATATGTAACCAAGTACACTTTTAAACTTGAACAATTCTACTTAAAAGTCAATAAGAAGGTTCTCGTTGAGTTAGGAATGAAACTGGATTTCACTGGATTTCGTTGTGGTTTTAATGCTGATCTGTTAAAGCACGTTTTCTTCATACCAGATAGTTTGACAGAAAATTGTTCGAACTCAACTTGGGTTTGCATTTATGGATTTATATATGAAGTTGCTAATAGTACCTTCACAAGAAAAAGGTAGTTTGACGTTTTCAGGTAAAGGGAGATGGAGACTGAATCTAGCAAAAACAAGTAAAACGTGAAATCGAATCCGCTTGTGTAGCAAACCTCAATCAACTGTGTTAACGGTCTCAAAGAAGACCTCTTTGAACAAGGAGTTTGGCTTGAAATCCTTTGTCAATATTGTATTGTATACTTGACTCACGACTAAAGGAAATGTGGGGACCAGAGACTTCTTTGAACAAGGAGTTTGACTTGAAATCCTTCGTCAGTATTGTATTGTATTGTATACTTGGCTCGCGACTAAAGGAAGTGTACGGACCAGAGACTTCTTTGGTTTGGAATCCACTGTCACTAACGAAATGTAAACCTGACTCTCGACAAGATTAAGTATGGACAACAGGCTTCTTTGTACAAGGAATTTCGACTAGGAACCCTCACTCAATAAGAAAATGTAAACTTGACTTTTGACAAGAGTCAGTCAGGACCAGAGACGTCTTTGTACAAGGAAATTCGATTTGGAATCCTCGATCAGTAAGGAAGTGTAACTTTGATTCTCGAAAATATTAATTATGGACGACAGACTTCTTTGTACAAGGAATTTCGACTTGGAGTCCTCGGTCAGTAAGGAAATGTAAAGTTGACTTTCAACAAGAATGAGTAGGGACCAGAAATTTCTTTGTACAAGGGATTTTGACTTAGAATCCTCTGTTAGTAAGGAAAAGATTCTTAACCTTTCAGAGTGACTTTTCCCTAAAGATGGTGTGACGGCATTGCATCTGGCTTTGAAAAGGTGAAAAACTGCCCAAGAAATGTTATCACCTCGTGGAGGCTCGAAACAGAAGCTCGGCAATCACTCCAGATGAGTGTTATTCTACAGATGCAAATACTGGCACTGTTAGTGTACCATTGAGCGAAACAAAGTGCTGTTGTGTTTCGCATTTAAATGTGATAAAATCTTCTTCGTTTATCTCTTCGTATTTAAAGTGCGTTTGATTAACTCTTATCTGGAATCTAAATTGTTAGGGAAGAACTTTGACTTGTTTTTCCTTTTATCAGTTTTCGTTTTGTTTGACGTTTACTTGAGAACATAAGTTGTTAGCTTATTCTTATTTCATTGTTTACAGCTTTATGGGAGAAAAACTGTTAAATACATTTCTATCTTAGAGTGGAGTTGATCAAAGGCACCCTTAGTGCAACAACATACAGAGAATTTGTTGTTGTTCAAGTGTTTTTTTTGTGTTATTAAGGCGCAAAATTTTTTAGCTTGTGTTTTGGAAAATTGTTTTAGCAGCATTTTTGCGGACTTTTTGACTGTGGGGTTGACGAGAAAGCTCGTTTGAACAACTCCGTTTTGATCTTTCCGATGTCGAATCGTATACCGCTAGCTTTTAAGGTTATATATTGCATGATTACCCACCTAACGTGTTCTTGTTTGAATAGGACATTTCGTCAAGGACTAAATCTTCGTTTTTAGTGATATTTCAAGATACAATTGTTAAGCTTAACAGAACCATATCTAGCTTTCAATGAAAAACGAATCATTGCTAGTGTATTCGTTTTTATTACATGTACTTAAACTTTTGTTTTGTGTGTATATAGGAAACTGAACGTTGATGTTTTCCAAGCTAAAGGAACTTAGACCCCGCTTCCACTTGCGCGAGTTGTCTCGGTCTACTTTCGGGTCGTCCTTGAAAAAAGTTCTCCCAGTACTCAAGATTACGTTTAGATAAGAATTGGTCGGCTTATTCAAATGGTTGCAAAAAAAATGGTTCTGCAGACGGGGATCGTTTCTGTAGAACTTCATCTTTGCCTTTAGCCTCAACTTCAGCGCGCATGCATGCATGCATGCCTACATGTTTGCAAATTCCCAGCCGCTGGGTGTTTCGTTAAATGTACGAATTGCAGTGTAGATCTCCAGTTGGAATTTCCAGACATATTTCAGCAGTCACCAATTTTCAACATAATTTGTTATTTATACGACTTGAAAAATGATTTTTCAGTTTTTTATTGTACGTATGAAATAAGTCTCTTGCTGTAGAGACTTGAGTAACGTTCCTAGGGTGGGTCAGTTTCGGAAGCTCACGCTTTTCTACGTAGTTCGAGTGACCCGAGACTACTCCGAGACAAGTGGGGGTATCCTAGTGTAAACTGGATATCGGGAGCTTAGTTACACTTTGATGTTGTGTTTACAGCGCATTGGTCGTACAATAAACTTTTAAAAGAACAAACGAGTTAGACACGTATTGTGTGGGTAAGGTCTGGGTAACACGGTGTGGTCTAATGAGTAGTTCCAGAAAATATCCACGCCCCCACCACCGAAGGAATTTTTTTGGAACCCCCCCCCCATCGGAATTTCCATTTTTGGACATCTGGTGGGACCCCCCTTCCCCCGGATTTTTCAAGTTTCATTGCCCTAACCCCCCATCCCCCTGTAAGTGTTAGTGTTTATGCTTTTACTTTCATTTCAAGTTTTTAAAAAAAATAGGACAGAATGTCCTTTTTTTACCATGAGAATCTCCTTTATACTTGAAATGCTTATACAAAGAAAAATTAACAGTTTGTTCGTCTGTACGAGTTCCAGGCTAAAGAAGTTTCTTTTTTATCCAGTTTCAGGACAGCGTTTTAATTGAACGATATATAAAACCATGGTAACCAACTCTTTGTTGAAATAAAGTGCGTATTTCGAAGCAATTTGTTTAAAAACACTTTATGTCTACCACCCATCCCCCCTGGAAATTTTACTTCTTTTGACTCCCCTCTTCCCTCTTGGAGTTTCCTAGCAATCAAACCCTCCCCTCCCCCCTGGAAATTCCGATTCCTTCTGTGGTGGGGTGTGGATATATTTTCTAGAACTACACAGTTAGCCAAACCAATTGCTTATTGGCTAAAAACTACGAGATGTTTTGCATTTATTAGCGTTATTGGTTTTGGCTCCTATTGAATCACATTAATGTTTAGTGAAGTTAAGCATAGGTTCTCGACTACTACAAAACTGCTTTTGCAATCTGGTTGTTTTTCAGAGTGTAGCTATCAAACTTTGAGGTTTTCTCTGTCGAGGTGCACGAAAAAGCGTATTTTAAGGCCCAAGTTAGTTGTCTGGGGCTTGACCTTCAAAATTTTAGATTACAACGAAAAAGCAAATTAACAACTTGATGGCCTGGATAGAAACTTTGAGACGCACTCTAGGTGCAAGATTAACTGTTGTTTTCCTTCAACCTGCAAATTCGTTAAATTCGATTGGCTTGTCCCGTGGAAACCACTTTGCAAATAATGTCTCCTTGGGTTCCAGAACCCGCGAAAGGACCAGCGTTAATAACCATGGTAGTAAACACGCTTTACCGCAAGGCCAGGGAAAGATTCCAAGTTTCGCACCAGGATTTGCGTATGTTCTATTTTTTTTGTCTGTTTCAGGGGAAAAAACAGAACCTAACGTTTTTGGTTTTTAATTTTCCTGCTTTGAAATAATAGGGAGATTTAGCTTCGCATATACGCGAGACGCGAACGTGTAATGAGATCACGTCAGCAAGATTTTCCCGCGTCTGCCGTTTCACGTTTGCCGTACGTACGCCAAGGTAAGGGTTTTCGCGTATGATATTTACGTGAGACTTTGGATCTTTTTTCTAACATAAAAATAGGTTTTAAGTCGTAAAAAAGATAAAGGGATATTATGTTTTAAATGTTCAATTAATTAGCTAAATTGAAGAAACAACACAACCAATGGTTCAGATGTTGCCAATTGGCATCTTTCATCATCGGGAATCAAACAATTGTTAATTGTGACATACAAACAGTAAAAAAAAAATTTTCTAATATGTACTTTCAGAATAAGGTTTTGACTGCTTTTGATTTGTTTGACAGTAGTTTCTAGTGTAATTCGAGGCGCTCTCGTGTTCTCGCTTGAAGCTCGCGCCAACGTGAAGCTAAAACCAAGAAAACAAGACAAAAATACGGTAAACGTCAGACGGCAAATTGACGTTTGCCGTTTCCCGTATACGCGGTGCTAAACCTCACTAATGTGTTGTTTATTATTGACGCCTTTACATAAATCGCTCCCAAGTTTTTAGTGTTAGATGAGGGCTTAGGCGATACCCTGACTAGATGTGCACTTTGTAATACAGTTGCTATATCCTTTCCATTTTTGTAAAACACGCTAACAACTCGATCAACGTTTTGAAATATCCCGAGGAGAAACCGTTTCTCTTTTATTTGGCCTTACGCTGGAGCTTTTCGCGGATCCGTTCAGTTGAGCGCTCTACTTTCGGTGTTTGCTCCAAAGGATACTCTAGATGTGCACTTTGTAACACAGTTGCCGTATCCTTTCCAATTTCGTAAAACTCGCTAACAACTCGATCAACGTTTTGAAATATCCCGAGGAGAAACCGCTTCTTTTTTTATTTGGCCTTACGCTGGATCTTTTCGCGGATCCATTAGTTGAGCGCTCTACTTTCGGTGTTTGCTCCAATAATAATAGTAGTAGTAGTAATATCAATAATAATAATAATAATAATAATAATAATAATAATAATAATAATAGTAATAATAATAATAATGATAATAATAATAATATGAATGATAGTAATAATATTAATAAAAACTTTATTTACGTGTCAAAGTATTTAGCTTGAGGTAGCTAATTGGGGACACGTTTAAACAAATACGACTACAGTTAAAAATCCCAACAGGTCGGAGGCAGACCAGTCGGCTATTTACAAGCGTGGTAGATCACCGAAGCCAAATCCTGTCAGTGGCCAGAGTGGGTTTTGAACCCGGGACAACCGCATGCAAATCCGGCACCCTAACCACTGAGCCACGCTGCCAAGGGATACTCTAGATGTGTTTAAAAGGGGATACTCTAGTCTATGTGCACTTTGTAATACAGTTGCCGTGTCCTTTCCAATTTCGTAAAACAGATTTACAACTCGATCAACGTTTTGAAATATTCCGAGGAGAAACCGTTTCTCTTTTTATTTGGCCTTACGCTGGAACTTTTCGCGAATCCTTCAGTTGAGCGCTCTACTTTCGGTGTTTGCACCAGCTTTGTTTAGTGGAACGGCATTGCCACCAGGAAAAGTATTTCTGCTCAGGAGTTTGCGTGTGAAAAGTCGGTGGAAAACGACGTGAATCCCACTCCACCCTGGAACAAACAAAGATTAGATCTTGTATGTAAAGACATAGTTTAGAAGTAACGCTGATGAGATGTTACACAAATAAGATAATGATTTATACTTAAAAACTGTTTTGAATAGTTTCATGAACTGACTCTAGATAGGCCTTGGAGTATGGGATGTGCTTTTCAAACCAAAACAAAAGTTTGGAGCATTTTAAATGCTGCCAGGAACGTGATCATTACGCGTGACTTCCGTGGCAACTGACAAAAGAATCTAGGATCAAAAGGGTAGGGATGTCCGTCGGAAAAGACTCCCAAAAAAATTTCCTAAAAATACCAATGTGTGCTAATTTGTTACCGTAATAATTACCTCTCGGTTTAAAAATTACCCTAAAAATTTCATTTTTCCCTGAATAGCTATGAGAGGTCTCGCGATCGTTGTTGAACTTTCGCTGACTTGAATCTCTAGATTTTGCCTGAAATCCCCAGGTTTTTCCGTCTCGAAACGTCCAGGTCTTTAATCTGAAGGAGTTGTGAGGTCTGAGAAGGAGATCGTCTGTTGGTGGTGGCCGTGGAATTGGAAGCCAAAAACTAATTATTCTTTAAAATATTTGAATATTGTCCGGGAAAAGGCCAACATACACGGTGTAACACCACGTTCTTAGAGTCGAACACTGCAGGACACTGCAGCAATGTCGCTGGCCAGCGGCAAAAGTTGCACCACAACATGAACAACAAAAATGCAAAGTTTGCAGCCTTTCAAATTATATTTTGTCCAAAACAGGCAAAGGGCCTCCCTTAATCCAGCTAAACTTGCATAACCCCTCAACTGACTGTTGATTATTAATGGCTAAAGGAAACAAGAAACTAACGAAATCAGGACGAAAGGAAGAACTTGAGCGAAAGCGGGATGAGAGATGTCGAAGAAACGCTTTGAAGAAAGAAAGAAAAATCAAAGAATATCTTGAACACGACGAGAACTTTGTGAGCTTCTCAAACCAGTTGCAAGCGCTTGGACTGAAAATAAAGGATGTCCTTGGAGACGGGTAACTAATAAAACTGAATAATTCAGATTTACTTGGTTTGTTGATATCGTGGAAAAATGGTTGGGTGTAATTTTGAGTGGTTAGAAAATTTGCTTTCTCTAGATCTCGATAGAGTTTTTTTAGAGGAAGATAAAAGTGACATTACTGTTTTGATGTTTTATGAAAAAATGGATACTGACAGTCTTAAGGCTGCGAACTGGCCTTTAATGAATAAAGAAACTGCTTTGCAATAATTATATGCTTTGATTTATGATGATTATTGTAACTCCATTTAGAAATTGTCTGTTCCGTGCTCTCGGCGATCAGTTAGATGGAGACCACACAAGTCATGGCAGACACAGGAGAGAGACAGTTAAATACATGAAAGAACATCGAGACGACTTTGAGCCGTTCATGGAAGATAATGTGCCTTTTGAAAAACACTGTAAGTTTTTAGTTCAATACAATTGTTGATTATGATTTATTTGTAGTTGTGATTCCTGTAAATATATGTTACCCCTCTAGATGCCACTGAATGAATTATGCTGCTATTTTTTTGATTAAACTATTTCATTTGGACTAGTAAAAGAATTGTCACAGCTTGGCACTTATGGAGGTAATGATAGCATTGTGGCTTTTGCTCGTAATAATGGTGTTAATATCACCATCCATCAACTAAACGAGCCTCGATGGGTGGTCAGTGGAAGCCAGCATTCAAGGACAGACAAAGTCAGGGAGTTGCACATATCTTACCATAATGGTGATCACTATTCTTCAGTCAGGACAATCAGTGATCCAGATGATGGGCCAGCATGGTCTCATCATAATCAACACTTTAAAACAGAGAACAAGGTGAGAAAGGTCTGGTATTTTCAGTTAACAATTGTCTGCACTAAAAGGGTACTTGGACTTTTTGATATCCTGACACCATTATCAAATATATAAGGATGAGTAAAAGTCCTGAGCTAATATACAGAATAAAAATAGTAACATTGAAATACAAGCTCTATTTTTTACTCAATATTATTAGACACTTTCACATTCATGTGTAGTGTATATACCCCATTGTTTTGGCAGGCCACAGGTCTAACAAGTATCACTGAATCCTGTTGCCCTACCAAAACAATGGGAAATAAACAGTGCAAGTCTTTATGAATATTACTGTACAAAGGCAAAAACAATTTTTATCTCAGAAACCATTAGGTTTACAAGACCTGTGGCCCTAAAAAACAGCGGGATTTATGCATGAGTGCAAAAATGCCTTATACCTCGATACCAGTGTCAACTTTACATCAAAACGTCAATACCCTTTTTGTGTTAACTTTTATAAGAAAGTTTTAAAACAAAACTTCAATAGTAAAAATAATAGTGCCATGCTTGATAGCTGTAGATGTGAAAATCTCAATATATTAAATTACAAAAGTTAAAAATTGATAATACATACTTTTTAAAGGTAAATAACTAATAAATAATGAGAAAAACTTGTTTGTTCTTTGCAGACATTTTCTGGTTCAGAAGCAAAATATAAAAAAGAAAAACCAAAGCAAAAGCTAAAACAGAATCTCCAAACAAGAGAGAATAGTCTTGGTGATGCCTGTAGTCACAATGCTGTTTATAGTGATATCATCAATGGTTCATGTACAGCAGAAGAAACAGTAATGGCTGCCACTGGATGTGAGGTGGGTTAATTCTACTCTTCAGGCCTGTTAGGAGGGGAGGTGTGATTTGTACCCCCCCCCCAGGTGGCAAAGTTTAACTTTTTTGTTGACTGAACTATTTGAAAAGGCAAAGATATCCTCAAAGTTTTACTAGATTGACTTATAAAATTGACAGTGTGGTTTTTATGGTTGTTTTTGCCTTCATGTCTTACCCATGTCTCTTCAAAATTTTCGGGGAAGCATTCCCCTGGACCTCCTGACACAGGCCTTCAGCACTCATTTGGTCTGCCTCCTCTTCAGTCCCACCCTCTGGCAAAAAATCCTGGCACAGGCCTGCTCTTATCATCGTTATGAACAGGTTTATTTCACCTGTTACTAAAGGGGTCAAAGCTAAGTGATATTTGACTGTACAAGTGTTTGTCTACCTTGTTGGTAATCCAGCTACTCGAGAGATTTTTTTACCTTTTTAGCCCTTGGCTGTGTATCTTAAAAGCTTCAGTTTTTGGTAATTTTAAGTGTTTATAGAGCAGTTTGTCGCTGCATTTAGGCAGTACGTAGCACCATTCCTCCAATTACATACTTTTTTGCTGTTTACAGGGTTGAAACTTTTTAATATGTTTGATGAAAATATTTAATTTTCCAGTGTTTGATTTGACCAGTTTTGAAAATGCTGAACCCTTTTTCACCTCAAGTTTTAGTTTAAAAACAAATTTTAGTAAGTTCTCTCAATTCAGACTCCTACTCTGTTCATTTACCAAAATACAATAAATATTTACTTTAATTCATTTTATCTCTTTGAAGGATTTGGCTACTGTTAGGCAGAGCTTAGAGGACAATGACTACAATGTAGATGCAACAATTGGGTTCATTTTCCAGCTTATGTGTATAGCAGAGGAGCAAGGCTTTGCTAATGATAGTTATCTCATGTTCACTGGCTCTCAGGTTGCTGATAGTATCCGTTTGACAAACAAAACAAAGGAGCCAGCATTAGACAGTTGTCAACAGCAGGAGTCATGTTCTGAACTTACCAAAGAGGTTTCTTTAGAGAATACTTGTAGCAGTAGTGATACCTTGACAAAAAACTCAAATTGTGTTGACTCACAAAGTCATACATCAAGCTGCGATCAATCACAGAAAGAGTTAATAAGTAAAATGCAAGAACCAGTACATGAGTTTGTAAAGGAATTGAGAGATTCTATTGTAGAATCACAGCCTCCAAGTGGTAGGGTATCCAACAATCAGGGTGCAAGGCCCAAAGTGCGGCACCCTAAACAGGGGCATGAACGACCAAACTTGAGCAACAAGAAAAGGAAAGAACTTGCAAAGCAGGAAAAGAAAAAACGAAGAATGGAAGAGCGAAAAGAAAATGCTTGTCAGCCCAGAACTAACCAGGAAGAAACTGTTGAAAATAGTATGGTAGCAGTTGTGCCAAATTTAGGTTCACTTGCAATTTGAGCAAACGACCTGTAAGTTGTTTTTGTAGAGGGCCAACTCAAACCTGGAAACCTTACTCCCCAGGTGAGGGAAAGAAAATGATACTGGTGTTAATAATGATGCATTTAGAGTTAGAATGCATCCTGTTAGTTCTATTGAATTCATTTTGTGCAATTAAACAATAGTAAGAAAAATAAGTGAATATAAATAATGCAATTCAGCTGTAGTATTAAATCCCTTTTACAAAAGGCATGCATTCAATGCTTTAACGGGAAAATTTGTATAAGTAATGTTTAAAGAATCTATTTTCTATGAACACATTTAAAATAAAATGACAACGATTAAGGTGCTGGAAACCTTAGGATCAAAAAAGAATGCTCATACCATTTTAATTCTTTAAAAGTAAATTATCAGCAAAAACCCACTTGAAATTATTTATTTTCTCTCCATGTTGATACATAATCAACAAAAAACTTGTTTTTATATTATTTTGGTATATCCACAAAACGTGTTGCATTAACATTTGAAAAAGAGTTTTTTTGCCCCACAAAAACCCAGGCAAGAATTTTGTTAAACTAAGGGTTTAAGCATCTTCAGGTTTAACATGTATATGTAAACCAAGTTAGCACAAGGTCCATATATAAGCTAAGGGCCAAAGTTTTATCTAAGTGTCAAGCATGAGTTAAAAGAACTAGAACCCAGATCTTACAAGCAGCAGTCAATAAGAAGTTTATCATTTTGTGGCTTGTCTCCAAGTTGGCGGAACAGTGGCCGAGCAGTTGGCAAGTTCAACTCGTAATCCCGAGGTTGCAAGTTTCAGCCCCGGTCAGACCACTGTGTTGTGTCTTTGAGCAAAACACTTTACCTGACCTGTTCCAGTCGACTCGGCTGTATAAATGAGTACCAGCTCTGCTGGGGGCTACTCCTGCAAAAGGAATAGGTGTCCTGTCCAGGGGTCTATCCACAAAATAGCTGACTAAAGCATAAAATAATCATTTACTAGAATACTTGACTATTAGTAAGTTTTCTGAAAAAAAATTCTGAAAGTTGATAATTTTTAAATTATTGTCATTTGAAATTAATTTTGTTAAGGTACTGAAATTATATTAGCAAAAATATCTTCAAGACAAAATCTTGCAGCAAGCAGCTAAGAAACTCCATTGTGTCACTTTATCAGTTTTAGCAACTGTTTATTTTGTAAAACAAAACCCTCTTGCTGGTTAATACAACAAAAATAACAACAATTATAGTTTATCTTTCTCATCATGGCCAGCCTTAAATGATAAGGTTTATTGCATTGGTGGTAGAAAGTAGATTATTACAAATATCACATTCACATCAAACTGTAGATTTTACCTAATAATAGGATTTGGGACTTTATAGGGCTTTCGTTATGGTTATTTATAATGAAATGTACAATTGGTTTTCCCAACTAGCACTTGAAAATAACTGTTGTCTCCTAGTCACATCTACAATTATTATTTTTTTTCCATCTTGGCAAAATAAAATAGCAATAGCTCTTATACTAGTTTTCAAAAACTTAAACAATTATTTAGTATTGGTATAGTGTAAACACTAAATTTTGGTAAACATTACCAAAAAAGATATAAGTATTCAGTAAACAAAAAAAAACAATTTTTAGAAAATTACACAAACTGGTAATGTAATTGTGTTGTCAGAAGCTGATGGGTGTTTTTCCTCGTACCTCTGCAAATACATTTCATGTTGTCATTCCATTTTAACTTCTGGTTTATTTTTTTAAACAAATTAAGTTTTTGAACCAGTTTAATTAACAAATAGTATTTGGGGGAAGCCAATAGATTAGTTATGAAAAATTTTGCATACCAAACTCCCTACTGACTCTTCCTTCCCTTCACCACCCCCCTTGATAAACCCTCTACCCTCCCTTCTACCTCCATATTTAAATCTAATTTTTTAGAACTGACTGAGACTAGAACTTCTGGTCTCTCACTCTGTAAGTTACCTCTTCCCAATCCACTTGAACACAAAGGATCGATTTGATAGACTTAATTCAAACCCAAACCCCCTAGAACCTATGGCTAATTTTGTATTAAAATTCAAAATAAGCAGTACAAAAAATGAAACCAGTTTAAAAATTTCAAATTTACTCAAAAAAACTTAAACCAGAGGTTAAAATTGAGCTACAACATAAAAATAATACAGTCACACACATGAACAGTGCATGAAAGCAAATGAGGCACCTAGGTAAAAAAATTTGCAACCCAAAAAATGTATAAAAATAAATGCTGGTCTCTTCTTGATCACTTCAAAATATCAAGTGGTTTATATTACGGCCCTAGCTGTTTTAACTACCATTTGGACAGGACAATTAAATAATCCTGTCCAGCTGACAGACACAAAAAATATAACAAGAAAATGACTCTGATAGGCTTAATATAACTTAAATATATATTTGCGATAAAGGTGAGAAAGATAATTGTAGATAAAGAGTTTACATAATTTCAGTATGTCCACAAACCATAATCAATACTAGTTAATTTACGCAGACACAGAAGTGGCTATAAAGTTATAACAACAAACAATAGAAACTGAGAACATTTGATGATGATTATCAGAGTAATTGTCTTTTATACCTACAAATTGAATAAAGTTTTAGTTTAAGCAATGAAGCCAACTTGCTTTCACCATAGCATATTTAAAAAATCTTTAACTAAATTTACAAAATTTTTTCTCTGCTTTAACTGAAAATCAGGTAAAAAGGTTTGTTTTCATCATAATACTAAGAAATTCATCAGCATCAATTTCATTGTCACCATCTCTATCAGCTTCTTCAACCATTTCTTTGATCTCCTGTTCATTCAACTTTACACCACACATTCGTGAGGCTTGTTTCAAATTCTCAACTGTAATCTTCCCTGTCTTATCTGCAAAAGAGAAAGTTACTGGCTTTGTAAGGAAACGGCCAGTTCCATCGGAACATGACACTAATGGGTTGCATTTATATATGTTAAATGCATACCTTTTATCAACAAACAGAAAGGTCATCACAAGTAGGCTTGACTTACATTCTGAGCATAGGAAGGTTCATACCACACGGTCAGGGATTCCAAATGCAGGAGAATTTGGGGGGCTGGAACTTTTTTTGTGTCCACTACTCAAATTTTTCTATTACCTTGCAACTTATCTCCTATGTGGCCTATTATCTAAATTTCTTAAGTGTGTGAAGTTTCTGTAAAATAATTTTCGAAGGTCTAATATTTCCTATTTAAGACTGAACAAATGAGGTTAACAAGTTTTCTTTGGAGATTTAAAAAAGAAAGCAAAATAAAAACTGCAGTAAAAAACATTTGTACTGTAAGTTAAGCCCACAGTTGTTATAAGAAAATTTTGTCATTTCAGGAGCCAATCAGTTTGGAGGATTCTGTCTGGCCAAATAGCAAAAATGAATAAATTAAAAGACAACTTTTTCTTTAGTCTTGCATCTACTCACACTACAGGTTCACTGGGAGACATTGCTTTAGATTCTTATGAATTATGTTCCATCTAATGGGTAGAACTTTGACCAGTAATCAGAGTTGGGGACTGAAAAAATTTTCTTTTGAGAAAAAGAAGCTTGTGACAAGAAAACTTCCTCCACAGTGTTTATCCAAGCTGATAATCTTTTGCAACTATCTATTTTTATTAATTACATGTGCATCATATATCTTGAACTTGCCAAACAAGAAAAAAAGATAAGTCAGTTTCTAATTGGATAACTAGAGCAGTAAATTATAATGTAACTACCTGTATCAAACATTTTGAAACCCTGTAAGATGAGAAAAAGAAAAAAAGTATTAATTTGACAATTTTACAAAATAAATAAAGAATAACTACAATCAAACTAAGTTGAAATATATTTTGTATTTGAGATAGATCTATGCATTCAGAAAATGCCAACCTTTTTCAGGAATTAAAATATAACCAAAAACTAGTGGAATACTAAGTCTTCATTCCAATTAACTTCACAAGCTGGAAAAACACTAGTCTCAGTATTGAGACTCTAAATAAAGTTGTTTGCAGCTGTTTTCAAGACTAGATGGGAAATTTATTTTAAGAAAACAGGTTTATAAACATTATTTTTCAATAACTTTAATTATAGTATATACTATCCCTCAAATACCTGCATGATTTCTGCATGAACATCTCTGCCATCACCTTGTCTTGCAATGATGAACTCCAGAAACTCGTCAAACTCAATAAAGCTAACATAAGCAATACACTTTAATTTCACAACTATTCAAAATGACTTACATTTAGTAATCACCAGTGACCAAAGCTACCCTAAGAAATGTCACTATTTTTACAAAAGCTAAACTAGGTAAGTTTCTAAAATTTATGTAAATTACAGACTGAAGTGTATATAATTTATGGTTTCTTACAAAGCAATTATCAGTATTGAATAACAGTTCATCCTGTTCATCCATTCTTTTAAATTTAATCCACTGTAAGTTTTAATCTGATTATACTAGGCAACTAGACAAAGCTCTTACAAAGAGCCTTAGAAAAGTGGAGCTGTGTTTTACAACTATCCCCCATAGAGAAGGTGAATATATAGCAGTGAATAAATACTGAGACACAAAGTGTTGATATTTTTATCTAGGGCAAGGCACCAGCTATTACTGTTACCCTCATTTGGCTGCTTCTGTTCCTGGGGGGGGGTACTCCCTATATTGGGGTGGTAGGTATGACCATTGTATTTTTAGGGGTTAAAGTTGTTGGTCCGGTATTTTTTAGGGAATGTTAAAAGAAATTCTGTGGTAAACCAAGAGTCTGGTATTTTTTAGGGTTAAAAAACCCCAAGCTATTGGACTGCTTGCAGTCCCGTGTTTTAGCAAACGTACATACTGATAAGATGTTAAGAAAAAAGTCCGATGAACATCATAATACGCGCACACCTTATTGACTGCATATCACGAGGAACTTTGCACCAATCCGCTAGCTGTCATGGGAAAATTGGTATTTTTTAGGGTAATTTTAAACCGAGAGGTATTTTTAGGGTATTTTTGGGACTTTCCCAACGGTCATCTCTACCCTTTTGACCCTGAAGTACCCCCCTGACTTCTGTTAACTGTTGATACAGCTTTAACTATTTCTGCTACTTTTATTTTACTGATGCTGCTAGTCACACCTTTATTGTAATTGTCTAATAAATACTGAAGTTGTTGTTACTGTTGATATTATTTGATATAACTAAAATTTTGGAAATCAGATTTTACCAAAATTCTCACAAGGCCAAAAAGAAAGGTGGTGGCGTTATTTTTAAATAACTTTCTTAACAGTTAGCACTAGGTGAGTTTAACACAACTAGCTTATATTGTACATACCCAGATTTGTCTTCATCCAAGTGTTCTGGAAATGAGAAATAAACTTGATTGGGTAAAAACTTCTGCAGTAAGCATGTTAAATAATTACACTAATTTGGCACTTTACAGGAAAACTCATCTTCAGGGTTTGTTTTATCTAAAGATGACTTCTTAAGTCCAAAATGTTTGGTTTTACACATGATTTTTAACTTTTATAGAGCCTAAAAAATTTTAATCATCTTTTACCTTAGCTTTATTTTTGTTATCTTCATTACAATATGACAGATCACAACATGCATAAAATGCATTGAAAATGCTTAATTCTTTCATGGCTAAGGAAAATTTAATTTTCAAATTGGGAAGTTTAAGGATTCATTAACCCTCAATGTAATTCAGAAAGTTTAAAAAGGCTTGACAGTTCATGTAATTTATCAGCATCTAACTTTTCCTTACATAGAACAAACAAAACAAGACAATTGGTAATGAGAAAACGAGAACTGTTAAAAAACAAAGCAAGGTGCTGATCAAAAATAAAATTCTCCCAAACTTTTTCTTCGAAGTTCGTACAGCTCTTGTTGGGAGAATTTACCACTACATCACAACAATTACTGAAAGAGCTAAAACCATCTGCAGATCCTTACCAATCATTTCATTAACTGATTCTCTAGACATCTTGAATCCCAAAGCTTTCATTGCCTTTCTAAGCTCTCTTGCATCTATAGCCCTTTTAAAAAAACATCTGGATCAATAACTACATTTCTATATATGCAGCTGTTAATTAAGCATGGGATCCACATACAAGGCCTTACATGCGGCCAACTCAATAATCAGCCACCTTGTTATAATGGTCACTTTTTTGTTTGGTCTGCCAGTCGAATGGCCATACTTTTTCTTATAAAAAAACCTCCTTAATACGGTCACCTTGTTACAGTAAAACCCTGCCTTACATCAAACTCATTAATACAGCCACTTTTTGTTTGGTCTGCCTGTCAAGTCCCACTATTACTGCCAATTTTTTCTGGCCCATTGGTGACCAAATTAATGGGGTCCCACTGTATTATTATATATATAAATAAAATAATTAAAAAATTTAAATACAAGATATACACAATTAAAATTATATTATAGTTAAAAGTCATGGTAGCTGAGCTTACCCGCTCTTATCTGTGTCGAAGGTGTCAAAAACAAGCTTCAAGTCTCTTATTTCCTGTGGAGTTAGCTGTTCATACGCTCTTGTTGTAAGTTTGCCCTGCATAAATCTGCGTCTGCTTCGCATTTCAGCTTCAAAGAGGGCTGATGAGAGCTGTCAATATATAGGATAGCATATTTTAGCAATTTTAGTCTAATGGCGGTTAACAATAGGGATGCAAACAAGAGCATATTGAACAACTGAGAAAACATATTATAATTAGTTAGAATGTGTCAAACTGGAAACCTTTAAAACCAGAAATCTAAAAGAATGTTTTACAGAATCAAAATCCTGAGGCTAAGGACGACATTCTGTCAATCTTGCATTTTAACTTTTAGTGTTTTTGCACCTATTTAAAATGGTGTGTTTATTCTTTAGCTGTGATTATAAAAGCAACCTTAACCCTTATCAAAATCTAACTTCTCGATTTACATATAACTCGTATACAATATAGTTATTTTGTAACGAGAAAACGGAAATTGGTGAACATAGAAAAGTACCGAAGATCAATGGCAATTTTCTCTTATAACTAGTAACAAAAATATGGGCTCAAGCTGGGATGAATAACCAATACATACAAGGGTAGCTTAAGTGGGAACTATATAATTGAGTGCTCATTTGGAAGCGCAAAACAATGCAATATATATCTAGCCTGTTCAACTGACCAAGTCAAGAGCTACAAATCAAATTACAACTCGAGCTTTAACCTTTTCTCGTGCCGATAAACTACTAGCTGTAGGACTTAGAGTCTCCGAAGCCATCTGTTGAAGCATTTTGTTGTTCGGTATCTTTCCAAGCTCTGTTGCATATTTTTCTTCTGGCTTGCTTTTTGATTTCTTTTTTGCTTTCCGTTTTCCAACTTTTTTCGGCATTATTTCCGATTAATGTAGTTCTTGATTTGAACAAAGCCGCTTGTTTCCGCTTATCAATCTTTGATTACGAACATTATTAAAAACATAGCTCAATATCGAAATATATTGTATTGATCACATCGCCATCTTGTTTGGGTTCGTTACCAAGAGTTGTGGCTTGACCCAGGCCACCGCGCGCGGTTCATTACTTGAAACATGAAAAAGACCCTATTTGAAACATAAAAAACAATTTCAGGAACCCACGTACCTTAAGGTTAGTGTCTTTAAGTTTTAGTTACTCCCCGTCCCCTCAGCTCTGGGCTTATATAACTTCATAAAGGGTTTTGGATGGGCTTATAAACGGAAAACTTATTTAAAAAACATCTATTCGACTTGAACGGAACAGAATGAAAGTCATTATAAATCTGTAGGTTTTCGCGTGGATAAGACATGATAAAAAGATTAAATCCGTTCTGATGAAGCCTTCCACAAGTGAAGGCGAAACGTCAATGCATTTTTAAATTTTTAAAATTTTTTAACGCGTGAAAACCGTAGAACTTTTTTATAGATTTTATCTTTTTATCATTATAACTATTGTTCTCAACTCCGCGGGCACTTGTTTATGTCTGTAGCGTTCGATTAAAAACTTTGATGATTAAAAAGAAACGCAAAAGGAAACACTTATACAGTAGATGGGCTTATAAACGGGGGAGTTGCTTTTATCTGGAGGATCGAGTCATTAAAGTGGGCTTTAAAATTTAGAAAATTGTATTCTGTCATTTTAAGAAAGTATTCTAAATCAAATGTGGCCATCAGGCTAGTTTCTTGCATACTTAAAGCAATATTCTAACGAAACCACATTCACCATAGATTCAACTGAGCAGGAGTGGGTCTGATAAAGGGGACTTAAACCTCAAGGCAAGCACTTATCCCTCGCCCACACGCCTCTCAAGTTTGAGTGATCAGGAAAAAATTCAGTCACTGACGGGAATCGAGCCCGCAACCCTCTGATTACCGGTCAGATGCTCTACCGACTGAGCTACAGAGACTCACATTGGGAGCTGAGTTACACTAACAGGATAAGTTCTTGTCTATTCCCCGCTGTATAGACAAAGTAAGTACAACATTATATTGTCTTGTAAATTTTATTTCTGAACAACATTCACGGCAACCGCAACTAAATTCCCATATACAGTCTCATAAATACCATCGAAGCTGTGATATGTATCAAGTCCAAGCTAAAAGCTCGGGCAACTTGTTCCTCATTAAACCTGCAAGATGAGACTTGAGTTTGTTACTTTTTACCATTTCCTTTTTTTTTCTTTGCTACCATTTACTAATTTCCTCTATTCGTTATTTCATTTTGATTTTAGTTTTACCACACACGTCAGTTGCTATACTCTTTTCTTTTATAAGAATATACTTTATAAGAATATCGAGGCTGCAAATCGCGAAAATTTAAGAATATTTAAGAATAATGCTGAAGCTGAGGTTTTGTTAAGAATATAATTTCGTGCAACATATAAATACGTTTACTCTAAAATTTAAATATTTGGAAATTCTAGATATTTTTCCGTAAAAAATGCCACCGAACGAAATATTGTTTACGTACTTAAGTAACCGTTTACTGGTTTAGCCGCCCCATATCACTCCTCTGCACGAAGTTCGTGACAGGTCTGATCAGTAAGTGACCAAAACTTCTAAAACACAAAACTCTTCTTTAGACCTTCAATAGATCTTTCTCATAAATGGCAGCAGATTGTAGCACAATGTATAAACGCTATCATCTGGAGACTCGGGAAGGCAACGCCATGCTTGCAGACATATTCTATTGACCTGTATTCTAAGAACATTTTAAGATTATTTACAGCCTCAAAACGCCAAAAAATTAAGAACCTTTAGCCTCAGTCTGAAAAACACTATTCTTATTAAAAAAAAATAGTGTACTCGTATTTTACAACCATCATAAAAAAAATTTCAAATTGTAACACGCCAGTTTTGTACATAGTGCTTAACAAAAAAATTATAACGTTGTGTCGAATATTTTTCTTCAAACGGCCTTTATTTCTGACAAACATTTTAAAATCGACTTGATCTTTCCTACGGATCCAAAGTTAGCGAGCAAGATATAGTTTGTGGTTTTACTTGGGCAACCTGTGCCTTAACTTGCGAGTCGAGACTTGAGTGGTTTATTTTTTACTATTTCTATTTTTTATTTGTTTATTACTTTTTAAATTTACCTTTCCTTTCATTTACTAATTTCCTCTATTTGTTATTTCATTTTGGTTTTAATTCTGCCACACACATCCATTGCTACTCGTATTTCACAACCGTCATAAATATTTTTCAAGCTGTAACACGCCAATTTTGTATATAGTGCTTCACAAAAATTTATAACGTTGTGTCGATTGTTTATCCTCAAACGACCTTTACTTCAAACATTTTAAAATCGACTTGATCTTTCCTACTGATCCCACGTTAGCGTTAGAATCTTGTTGGCCCGGCCGTACCGTGCAGTACATAATCCACACAAAAACAGGAAAGACGAACACCGAACTTGAAACTGACCAGTAATATCATATATTGAAATTTTGACCACTTGACTACCAGAACTTGAAAAATTAATTAAGAAAAAGGAGGGGGAGGAGGTCCTAAATAAGCTCCCCTCCCCCTCCCCCTCCCC
>JAOBAT010076254.1:0-20540 GCA_026413305.1 Hydrozoanthus tunicans | reverse complement strand
CACCCGGGTTCCGACGATCAGTATCGTCTTTTTACCAACATATTACACAACGACGGTCCTTTGAAGGCGTACAGAGCCCGCACAGAAGAGAATGTCCGATGACCGAGCTTGGTTAGAGGAGGACGACGAATGGGACGATACGGAATGGGCCGAACGGTTGATGAGAGCCTTCGATGAGGATAGAGCACCGACTCCTCAACGAACTCCAACTCCTCGACGAACGCCCACCCCTCAGGTGATCGAAACTTTGCAACCGGTTACGGCGGCGACAGTCTTTAATCCCATCATTCGACCAGAAGACGAACCGGTCTTAGTGAGACGAGCCGAACGTCAACCGACGCCTCAAAACGTCGTCAATCCTCCTACCGGTATCATACAGCAAGCCTATTACGATGCAGCCACCGGTAGTAGAGCACCGCCCGATACCAACGATGACGAGGTAGCTTTCTATAACAGAACGCCGCCCGAGTGGCGTGCCCGGCGGCGGCGGCGGCGGAGGCCCGGCCCGGCCCAGCCCCAAGAAGGGGGAGACCTCCTATACGTGTAGACGCTAGAACGAGGAGGCAAAATTTGTTAGCGACGAGACGAAACATCGTCGCTAGAGATGAAGACGAAAACGAAAATAGAGACATCCAATCCGTGACGCACACCAACACGATAACGACCGTGTATAAAGGAGGAGGTCCTCCCAGTGTTACGCGTACTTCGACCCGGACTTCAAATCCTAGAGGAACGCCAGGCATCCAACCAAGACCGCGTCAACCACCCCGAGAAGAGAGTAGCAGCGATAGTGACTTTCTTTAAGGGATGGAGTACGAATTGAAAAACGTGATGATTCGGGAGCCCGAACAAAAGAGACGCGTTCAGGTTCTGTTTGACAGATATTATAAAAAGTGGTGGTGTAAGCGCCAACAGTACTTTCGATTTAAGAGGTGGGCAATGTTTTGGAACCTCGTCAGCTTAGTGCTGATGGCAGCAGGAATGATTACGGGAGGAATAATGGACAACGTCGTTATCGTTTCCACTCTGGCCGCCGTCAGTTCGGCAGTGAAAGGTTGGATGGAAGTGAAGAAGTGGTCCCAGAAAGTGGACAGGAGTTATTTTGGACTGACGACGTACAACAAGGTATTGCTCGACATCCGAATGGTAGCCGATCAGTTTGATACTACAAAAGAGGCGGTAGATCAACTAGTAGCAACGACGGGATTACTCGACAGTATGGTACTGGATTGTACACCCCCGGTGAACGAGAAGATTCAACTGGCGTACAAAATGCACGAGGTCCGACGTAGGGGAGATGTCTGCGATGGGTATATAAACGAAACCTATAAAGAAGTGCACGTCACAACAGAATGCGTTCAGTTAAAAGACGAAGGAGGCGACGACCAGTTAGACGCTCCGGTCAACGAAAACGTGTAGGAAGGAGAGACCAAACGGGAGGCATTTTTCCCCTCTTGGCTCTCGCGATACCCGCCCTAGCAGCGGCAGGAAAAGCAGCAGCTCTTGGAGCAGCAGGAGCGGCAGCAGGGTACGGAACGAAGAAGATATTGGAAAAAGTGGACCGGTCGCGGCGATGAACCGCATCAAGAGGCAAAAACCCTTCTTGGCGGCCTTGTTTCAAGCGAAAGGAAAGGAAAGAGAGGCTCTCCTCCAGCACGCCAAAAGCGATCAGATCAATGCCGTCAGCGAAATGACGTTGAACCTCTTAGGGGACCGCATCCCCGTCTCGCCCGATACGCTAAGCAAATTACGCCGTCACAAACACGTGTTGAGACAGATGAAGAAAAAGAGTAACTCGATTAAGAGACGACGACAGTACATGATGCAGTCGGGGGCGGGACTTTGGAATGCTTTGGGTCAAGCCTGTCACTGCGTGATGAGATGATATAAAACAACGGTTTCTATTCAAAAACTTTTTTAGCCCAAAACGTCGCGATGGAGGAAGTAATACTCGTTCCGCAAGGCGAAGACGTCAACGACGTCAATGCGTTCAAAAACGAAATCATGGGGGCTAACCCTCACTTGGACAAAGCTGCCACGTTAGCGGCCAAAAGAAAACGTTTGTTAGAAGACGAGGCCTTGACGGCCGAGGAAAAGGTAGCAGCTATCAAACCCTTGGGAGGTCAAAACCACAAAGCAACGAAGCGTCTCCGACGACTACCCACCGCAGCAGCAGGGGAGGGAAGTGTTAAGGACAGCGACGACGCGATCGCGTCCACCGCCTTACAGAAATGGATGGAAAAAATGGTTTCAAGTACAGAACACGATTTACAAAGGAGGCGCCTTCTTCCCCTTACCCCCCAACGTCCAGGAGGTAGACCTACAGGAAGTATAAAAGGAACACCCCGTTCTAGCACTCCTCAATTAGTTGCCCTGACAACGCCAACAACGCCAGCGACCGTCCCGCATCCTAGCAGTTCGAAAGTTAGGAGAAAAACCAAACCCTACACGGTGCCAAAACGTCTCCAAACCCCCTACACGCCTAGTCCAGTCAGTTCGCGAACCCGCTCCCAACCGAAGAAATCTTCATTACTCGACAGCGTACTGTCCGGAGCCTTAGATGGAGCCTTAGGGAGTGGAGGAAGCAGCAGCGGGGGTACGAGGAAAAAAACGAGATCGTTTCAACCTTCGAAACAGTGGAAACCCTGGTGAACAAGAAACAGTATGTACGTGCCTAAAAACAGACACCGTTATCAAAAAAGGCAACGAGGGGGAGGTCTTCGCAGAAGGCGAACTAATCGCAAACAGAGAGGAAAAGGCTTGGATGTCCAAAAGTTAATATCAAAGACAGGAAGGGAATTTCATTGGCCCGGTTATCAGTATATGGGTCCAGGAACTCACTTGAAGAAACGTCTGAAAAGGGGGGATCCAGGCATCAATCGTTTGGATCGATTAGCCAAAGCTCACGACATTGCTTATTCTCAAGCCAAATCAATCAATGACAAGCACGTAGCGGACAAACTGATGATTCAAGGAATTAAAAACTTTAAAGGCAAAAACAAAACTGAAAAAGTAGTACAAAAAATCATGGAAACTAAATTAGCGCTGAAAGTGTAAATAAAGAGTACCTTTTTAATGAAATGTGAGCTTGGAGGCTATACATTTGGCAATTACTGTTTGGTAGGTGTCACAACAAGGGGTGGTAAGGGTGTAGTTCTTCTTAGGGTGCGGAACATAAGCAACTCCCTCATCTAAAGAAAAACACAAAAGTTTCTGTTTACAATTTTATTTTTTTCCAAACTTCCTCCTTAATTTGTCCTACGATAATGAACGTCATAACAGCCTCGTTATAGGGGTTTACAACAGGGATCAGAAGGGTCTACAGCCGGTTCGTCTCTGACGGCGAGAGTTTGACACAAAAGCCACACCCTCTTTTACGTAACATTCTTTAAAAAGTCTCATAGCGTCTAAGTATTGGTAGCAATACGGATCAAGTAATTCGCCCCTTACGGGAGAGACTTGACGTAGCACGATAGCATCAAAGAGAAGTAGCTCCCTCATCTAAAAATAGAAAAAAAGGAGTCTCTTACGCCTTTTTTTTACAAAATGTTCTATAAAAAGTCTTATAGCATCTACGTATCGATAATAACACGGATCGGGTATTTCGCCTCTTACAGGAGAAACTTGACGTAGCACAGTAGCATCAAAGAGAAGTATCTCTCTCATCTAAAAAGTAAAAAAGGTATCACGTTGGGGAGTAAATTGCTATCAAGTTGGAGATAGACGGTTCTTTCATATTCGTAACAACACGCTTCTTTACCAAGTCTGATAGGATGTGCCATTCCCAAACCAATAGCCTTCAATATAAGTAATTCTTTCATCTACGACGAAAAAAAGAAACGGTAAAGACTTGGTGACCAAAAGTCTGAGACCAAGCACTCTGTTTACCATTGCTAAGACAAGTTAGAGTAAAATGAGCACCCCCGGTTTCTATACAACGTTCGTACTCTTTCCTCATACACAGCATCTAAGAAGAAGAACAACGAAAAATGTACATGTAACTCATTGCTTTATTAGGTAAATTACATAATGTAAATTGTACAATATCTACATCCTTTGATAGATGTACAGTTATTAGGTCAGCACAGGATATCTAAAACAAGAAATAAAATCGTTCTCATCCACTTGCTTGGCGAGAAGTCTATAATTGTTTTTATATCCATAAAGATGACAGACCATCTAAAGATAAAATGACGTGTCTAAGTTAAGTCCTAAGCGTAACGACACTAGGAAAAAATGTTAAAATAAAAAGGAACTATATTTTTGGTAACAAAAACATTGGTAAGGATAACATTGGTAAGGATCGTTCCCCATACCATCGGGAGGCCTAGGTTTCTTTCGTACCTAAAAAAGTAGGCCAAAATAAAAAGGAACTATAACGTTTGTAACAATAGCATTGATAGGGATAACAAATGTAAGGGTCGATCCCTCTATCACCGAAAGGTCTAGGTTTCTTTCGTACCTAGAAAAAACAAGTGTCGTTACGTAAAGGGCGACAAAATACTCTATAGGTCTGATAAACTAATAACCAAGTCTTCGTCAATACAGAATAGCATCCAATTACACACTATATTATTAGCGGTAATCACCTAGTTGAAAAAAAAGCAGGCAAAGGATGATAAGGGTCACCACACCAATCGCAGGGAAGGAAATTTAAAAATCTTTTTTTCCTCCACTTCTTATGTACGTCACACAATTGATTAGCTAAAAAGTCCCAACGACACACATTAAGCAAATGATGTATGGTAGGTACTTGATCAGGTTTCGGAGGAAGATAACCAACCTAAAAATGATTTTTTTCAAAACTTTAGATTATTAATAGACGGTTGTCTAAATTTAAACTTCAACAAACTTTTGGTAATCCCTTCGCCTTTGTTAAATAACTTAGAAGCTAATCTGTTCCAACGACATTTGATAGGTAATCCAACCTAAAAAAAGGACGAAGACACATTTGTAAAAGAGGTTAAAAAAAATCATAGTCCCATACACGTTTGTAAAAAAGGAACGTGATAGCGGCGAAACTCTGGAAAATGTTCATTGGGTCTTTGATAATAGAAATTCCTAGCTAACATAGCTCCACGACAAAGACGAAGCGTCAAGTTTTGTCCTTTCAAGTACGAATGAGGAAAGTAACCAACCTAAAAAGAATTTAAAAAACGAAGATCTGAAGGAACGTGCAACCATTTGTTACGACATCTTAAACTGTCTCGAGCCCTTTCAGTGTCTCGACCTACTACAAGGTCCTCTAACAAGGTCCAATTACAATCAAAACCTTTCTCCATCTAAAGAAGAAAACAGAAATTAAAAACTAATTCTTTATACTGAAAGTAGCCTTGACAAATTTATCTGTTTTACCCCCCTTCGTCTAGTGTATGTAGATAATAACAACATCTCCACATCTAGAGAAGGAAGAAAAAGAAGAAAAGAACAAAAGGGGTAATTAGATAAATTTATCTCTATCAGACGAAACTCTTAATAAAGATAGTAATCAACGTCTTATACAGGAAAATTGGACTGTGTGTTATATCGATGCAAAGAGACTGAAGGGATCTAAAAATTAACCAACACATTCAAAGTCAATGACCCCATATGCTTCTTTCTAGAAGCCTCTCTATGTCTTTTCATGTAATGATACCTCTGTTCACGTCGGTTAAAATTAATGTATCTTTTGTTAATATCCATAAAATGAAAACGATAAGGCGAAGGCCAACCTAAGGCGTCCGAATCTTCCGAATCATATTTTTCTTTCTTAGATCCTGTAACATCCCCATCTACTTGAACCTAAGATAAAGAAAAATTATCTCCAGTAAGCACAGTATCCCTAACGTAGTAACCTCGTTTGTTACGACGGCCCCGACAAGGCTGAAACGCTTCGTAAATGAAAATGCAATTCTGTCTCGACGTTTCTTGATGCTTAATGTTAAAATAATTAACTATTCCATGCGAAAGGTGAAATTGATACAATTCACCACATGTCCTAACGACACACACTAAATGTCGACAAAAAAAACGACTAGGATGATTAAGTAAAAGATCGTACGAGAAAATGATCTGAAAAAAATAATAACAGACGCCAATTAATTACAGTGCAAGACCTTCATCCTATCTTATTATAAGAATAGAACATATTTTCAGAAATATGAAGCCTTTCTTCCATAACTTTCACCAAAAGACGATAAACTTGTGAAGGATTATCATAACAATCTCTCATACAAACAGCAGAAATCATGCCGCCTTGCATCTCACACAAGTGATACCTTTTCGTGTATACCTATTAATAGAGATATGTATTCTTAAATTTCTCAAAGACGACACAGAAATCCTCCATTATATTTGGTATAATATGCAACGACACATCTGTAATATTCTGTGACGAAAACCTAAAAAAATGTGAAAAGAAATCAATTACGTGTATAAAACATTCAATCTCTGATGAAAAAGACGACACAGAAATCCTCCATTATATTTGGTATAATATGCAACTCCTTGTTCATCTTTTAAAAAAACTTCGACACATCTGTAATATTCTGTGACGAAAACCTAAAAAATGTGAAAAGAAAATTTTCATCGAAAAGTAACAGTTCTATAATCTTCCTCATCATCAAAGCCTAAAAGTTTGTATTTCTTCTTTCTTATATCAATTACGTGTATAAAACATCTACTTCTTTCAGTAGTAAGCCAAAAACAACAACAGGCTCGATAGTCATGTCTAATACAAGGTTTAAAGATACTCTTTCGTGTTCTTACTTAGAAAAAAAGAATAAAAAAGAATTTATAGAAAAACTACTAGGGATGATGACGATTATGTATACAGAAAAATATTCTTTTACTTCCGGCCAAAATATAATGAAGCATGACCTAGGAAAAAAGTAAATTAAGAATGAACTAAAAAACAAAACACAATTTCTTATAATGACCTAGGACTCCCCCACCTTAAGCGAGAGTCCAAAACGCATTTTTCTTATTATTCAAGTATAAACTAGCCTTCTCAAAATACCTATTGCATTTCGATAATTATATAAGTTCTCTTATTATCTTAGGCTCCCACACCTCTAGCGAGAGCCCCCAAAACAGGTCAGTGAAGGTTAAAGGTAGTGAAATTTGGAAACGAAGATACAACTTCTGTATGTGAATTTTGACAGCTTTTGTCCAAATTACAAGACAGCAGGAGGGTCTCAGCGCTATAGAACTGCAAAAACTCTTGTCGAAGAAGTCAAAGAAATAAACGACAAGTTGATAGTGGGAAAACTGTACTACTGATAGACAAACCCGGCATTGTAACTATTTACGAGATGCCTAATGGAAGAAGAAGAAGATTGGATATCTTTGGATTTTTTTGGACATGAATCAAACGTTCACCCTCTTTCAAAGAACTATTTATGGATTTTTCTGGATGAAAACCAATCCACACTTACTTTTCTTCTCGATTCTTATGATTCATAAGGAGAGAGAAACAAATAGGTAAAAGGTGTTGGACTTGACATACAAGTTTCAGAAGCCTATACCTAGTTAACAAAACCCTTTTTGTCCGAAATTACAGAACTCCCACTCATTCCCGACATCAAGTTTAAAAGATTACAAACTTTGTTCAAAATGTTGCAAACATAACAACGACACATTTGATATCATCAACTACAGCGATGGAAATAAAAAATACCAAACTTGTTTCGGTACCGTATACCTAGTCAACAATCTCGGACGATTCGAATGGCTCACCCTCTAACTGAAATTTTATATCCAAACAGCAATAATCTCCCCCACTCATGCCTGACATATCGCACAGCTTTTCTACTATAATGGTACACCTAAATACTAATAACCTATCTATTTTGGTAATACATACTGAATTATGTAGGAGGCACTTAGGTAATTGCCACAAGGAACGATGTATGTCCTTCCACGAAGTGGATAACTTTTCCTGATCATAACGGACAGTTACAACCATAGCCTTCTTTCCCACAGAAGTCCTCTTGGTATAGTTCATCGAATATCCAAACACCACCTTCTTCCTCCTTTCCCGGGCATAGCGCAGATCGTACAGACCTCCTCCTCCAGAAAACTCGCGAACTTTACACTTCATCTCCAAGGGTAACTTGTCCAGGTAACGTACACACTCATCCTCCTCCCGTCCCTCATCTTTCTCAAATCTCCTCATCTTAGCCCTCAATCCCAACCCTCGCAAATTAGCCCTCCTCTTACGCCTGTTCTTACCACCCTTCAACAACTCCGAATCAATCTCCTCATCACTACTGTAACCCTTCTGCAAATAATCCTGATCCTCAAAGTCATCTTCCTGATTTTCCCTAGTCAAGATCTCTTCCACATCCGAACCTTCATCCACCTCCCACCCAACTTCCTTCTTTCCATCCTTGTAGTAACGCCACGTATGTTTACTATCACCCCACACCTTCCAAGTATCTTCCCCTTTTTCTCTAACTTTCGAACATGTACCACATACAATATGACTTCCATCACATCTGCGATCTTCCTTAACAAGATCCAATCTCTTTTCATTCCTTAATGAAACACAAACAAAATGATCTTCACCCCCGCTACAACCTTCCAATTTCAAACAACTGAGCGCCTCGACACTGACAACCTTTTCATCATCAAGCCACTCTTCACCTTCAACCTTGAAACGCTTGCACTGTTTCAAAACCGATCTACCCCGACCAGACCTATCGAGGGCAAAACAAACTTCTTCTTATCTACACGTGACCTAAATTTCCACACACGACCTACACAAAGCAATGTGCTGCCCGTCACATTTCTCGTCCGACGTTACCTCAGCACAATACTCCTTTTCCAAAAAAGCAACCCGTCCCACAGCCTTCACATACTTTATCTCCCACATCGCCTGGCGACACACAGAGGAACGATACCTCAGATCCTCACAGACGTTACACGGATCTACATGCTGACCAAAACACTTGACAAATGTTCCTTTCTTTATCAACTCCTCCACGTTACGATAATTGCCAAATCTTTTCTTATACCAGACATCATAACGGCTCTTATCAGCTTCATCCGCCACATCAAAGACGACCTCCTCGTAATGAGCTTTCATAATCTTTTTATCAGGCTTCCTAGCATCGACGACCATCTTAAACGTTACTCCTCACACTTTAGACTCCGAATGCTTTTACATACTTTGCAAAAGGGTACGCCATGCTGTCCGCGACAATCCATTCTGTAAGAGGAAAGAAAAGAACTAAGGAAAAAGGAAAAACGTCATTACGAAAAAGACAAATTTCCCCCTCCTTAGCTCCATGCTACTTCTTACCTTTTTTATTCCTCGGTATCTTGAAGAGTAACGCTACTTTTCGGTAATGACTGCAAAAAATTCGTGCCGAAGCCCCCGACTAGCTTTTTTATATAAGGTTTTAAAGTGTTTTTTAGGGGGATGGGGGGTATCCCCCTTCCTCATACTATCCATATAAGGTCATAGCAATGTCTTTATTAGTCACGCAATAATTACCTCGTTACTGTAGGATAGTTAACAAAGTACGAAATTCCTTTATTATTTTAAAACGGGTAGTAGAGTCCCAACATCTTCATTTGACATTATGGACGAATTGGAAGAAGACGAATTGGACGAGGTGCTCGGGGATATAGAAAAAGACTTGAGAGAGATAGAACAACCGCCTTCCGCCTTTGAATTTAGACTCGACCCTGTACATGAAAGGGTGAGCAATCGTCTTAGGGTAAGAGAGAACGTCTACAGAGTACACGTGCTTCCTCAATATCCTATCCGAGAAGGAATAAACTTGATAGATGAACTCGTAGAAGGACTACGTCGCCCAATATTACAATTACTCAACGATTACGCCATTCCAGACGAAGATAGAGTTTACATTACGTTATCCTCTTCTACCCTTACCAGAGGTTACGATGGGTGGGGACTGAGAGCTCAAGAGTTGCGAACGAACGCCGCCCGTCTTGAAGCTTTGCTACTTAACCTAAGCAAGATGTTAAATTCCAACGAAGACTTTGCTGTAGACGACACTTTTTCCTTATCCTTCGTCCACATCGTTGATCAAAGACCGGGAGGAATAAAAAGAAAAAAGTACATTCCAGGCTTGCAATCTTTTTCGAAACGGAGACTATTCAAGAGATGCATCATCAAGATAGACAACTACAACGACAACCTTTGTTGTGCCAGGGCTATTATTACCGCAAAGGCAGCAGCCTCAACTGAACCATCGCCTTCCGAGTCGGACCAAAGCACCAAGAACAGACCGTGGGCCTACCTCCGCTTGAGGCGAGGAACGAAAAGACTAAAAGAACAGGCCTTACTGTTACATCACTGTGCTGACGTTCCTCTGAACCAAGATTGTGCAGCTGAGGAATTGACCAAATTTGCCCATTGTTCCATGTTGAAGGGCTTTTGCATCGTTGTAGTCGATGCAGAACGTAACTACGAATGCTACGCCTACGGAAGTGGTGACAAATTGCTCGCTCTCCTATATTGCGACAATCATTACGATGCCATTTCCAGTTTACCGGCCTTCTTTTGCTCTGACTTTTTTTGTTCTTCGTGCTTCAAACCCCACTCTCACCAGGGTCACCATCACTGTGTAGAAAACAAAGACTTTTGCACCGGGTGTTGTCAAAAAGGATGTCTCGACTTTGTCAAAGCAAGACAATTGAAGAATCGCCCAATCTATATTGTAGTGAATGTCGCATCTACTTTTACGGCCCCCTCTGCTTACAAAATCATCTGAACAAAACAGTACGAGGCACCGTAGCTGGAAGAGGCGACTCTCCATTACCTAACATTTGCAACACGAAAAAGAGATGTAAAGATTGTTACAAACTCCTACGCGAACCGCGAGAAATTACCAGGCATCGTTGTCATTTCGCTCGTTGTCCCTCTTGCACCGAGTACGTTGCAATAAACTGTCACAAATGTTATATTCAAACCGGAGCTCAAATTGAACAGCGTCGTTTAAAAAGAAAACGTTTACAACAACTACGTCGCCGTCAGGCAGCAGCAGCTGCGGAGGTAGATTGTGAAGAGGAAGACGACGAAGAAGAGGAAGAAAGTGATGAAGACCTGGACGAAACTAATGAGAAAGGGGGTGACGGTTCGAAAGGAGCCTTGCTCGTATTCTTCGACATCGAAAGCATGCAGCACGACGGAACTCACCATCCAAACCTCTTAATAGCCGAAACAAGTGAATCCTCCACTCCCGTCATATTTGAAGGTGAACATTGCGTTCTACACTTCACAGAGTGGTTGGACGGTTTTACCGAAGGTGACGATAGTCAAAACCTTACCGTTTTGGCGCACAATTTTCAAGGCTATGATGGTTACCCTGTGATGGACGAATACATTAAGCAAAAGAGAACTCTAAAACAAATACGTAATGGTGGCAAGATCCTAATGTTGGAAGTGGGAACACACATCAAGTTCATAGACTCTCTCTCTTTCTTTGCCATGCCTCTTGCCTCATTTCCAAAAACATTTGGTTTAACGGAACTCAAAAAGGGCTACTTTCTCCACTTCTTCAACACTCCCGAAAACCAAAATTACAAAGGACCTATGCCTCCCAAAGAAACCTATGGCCCTGATACCATGTCTGTGAAAGGAAGAGAAGCTTTCAACAAATGGTACGACGAGCAGATAGCCAAAAACACCATCTTTGACTTCCAAAAAGAAATCGTTGACTACTGCAAATCCGACGTCAAATTGCTGAAAGAAGGATGTTTAACTTTTAAAAGAGACTTTGAAAAGGAAGCATGCTTCAATCCTTTCACAAAGATAACGATTGCCTCTGCTTGCAACTGGGACTTAAGACGTAATCGTCTTTCTCCTAACACAATTGCCTCCGAACCTCTCCGAGGGTGGCGAAAGAAGACAAATCACTCGACTGCAGTAATCGAGTGGCTGACGTGGCTCAGTCACTGCACCAACACCTCCATCATTCACGCCAGAAATGAAGGTGAATTTACCATTCCTTCCACACGCTACACTGTCGATGGTTATTGTCGCGAAACCAACACAGTGTATGAACTTCAAGGATGTTTCTTCCACGGCTGCCCTACCTGCTATCCCCAACGTAGAAAAACTTGGAAACGTCTCCTCAATTGTACTCCCGCTGACGTGTATCAGAGAACCATACGCAAAATGACTGACCTGCGCCAAAAGGGTTACAACATGGTCGAAATGTGAGAGTGCGAATGGACAAAGACAAAAGCTAACAATGTCGAAATCAAAACCTTCGTCTCTTCTCTCCATCTACAAGAACCCTTGGACCCTCGCGACGCCTTCTTTGGAGGACGTACCAATGCTGTAACCCTCTACCACAGTGTGAAGGACGACACTTCCCACCCACAATTGGACCAGATTCGCTACTACGATTACACCAGCCTCTACCCCTACGTGAACAAGAACGGTAAATACCCCGTTGATCACCCCGAGTTCATTTACAGCCCTCAAACAACTGACATTTCTTGTTACTTTGGATTAGCTAAAGTCTCCATCGTACCACCTTTCAATCTCTACCATCCTGTTCTACCTTATCGCTACAAAGGAAAACTGACATTTCCCTTGTGTAGAACCTGCATGGAAGAACAAATTGGTTCCTCCTTGCATCGGAAGTGTCCCGAATGCCCTCATCAAAGTAAGGACCGTATGCTGACAGGTACGTGGTGCACGCCCGAAATCTCTGTAGCCGTGCAGAAAGGTTACAAAATAACCACCATTCACGAAGTCTGGCACTTTCCAAAGACAAAGATAGGTCTCTTCAAGGACTACGTCAATACGTGGCTGAAAATAAAGGAAGAAGCGTCTGGCTGGCCCTCTAATTGCAACACAGAGGAAGACAAAACAACCCACATTTCCAATTACTTTGAAAAAGAAGGCATCTTGCTCGATCTTGCTTCCGTCGATCACAATCCTGGACGGCGCGCATTAGCGAAAATGATGTTGAATTCAATGTGGGGAAAATTTGGTCAGAGGGTGAACAAAACACAAGTCAAAAACTTCACCGAACCAACAGCCCTTCACCAATTTTTAAACTCTGAACAAAACGAAATCAAGCAAGTGCACCTCGTCACTCCTCACTGTCTAGAGGTGAAGCATGAAATGAAAAAATACTCTGAACCTCTAGCCCCAAACTTGAACATCTTCGTCGCGTGCTTCACAACTGCTCACGCCCGACTACGCTTATATCAAGCCCTCGACCTGCTACAAGAGCGAGTTCTCTACTTCGACACCGATTCTGTAGTGTTCCGCCACTCCGAAGGTCAACCCCTGCCCGCCCTAGGTAATTACCTTGGAGACTTCAAAAACGAACTATCCGACGACGATTACATTAATGAATTTTGTTCGGGAGGACCCAAAAACTACGGCTACAAAACACACAAGGGACAAACCGTTTGCAAAGAGCGAGGATTTTCTTTAAACTGTGAAGGAGCTCGTCAATTGAACTACGATGTGCTCAAAAAGAATGTTTTGGACGAAATTGTGGATCCAGAACCCGAACCCCGCCAGGTCTCCGTCAGACAAGAAAAGAAGATCGTCCGGGATTCCAAGAGATACGAATTACTCACCAAGCCCTTAACGAAAGAATACCGCTTAGTATTCAACAAACGAATTCTCGACTGTGAAACATTCCAGAGTTACCCCTACGGTTACAAAAAGATGAGCGACAACGACGTCCTCAACTTGGAAACCCTAATGGACTTGGCATAACTTAACCAGAACTACGAAGATTAAAACAAATCTTGTACCAATTTGAACAAAATAAAAAAGACACTTTTTTATAACAACAATCGCTTCTATTTTATTACACTTCCTTCTTTTACAGTCTTTAGTTTAAGAACAAAACCAGTCCACAATGTCTCTGAACACAATGCAACAGTACTTCATTATTTTCCAAGACGCACATTCGTGTCTCCTATCCTCGACATCCCACAATATCTTGATGTCTTTAACCAACTGGCTGATCTTGCTCATCACCTTCACACACTTCTCTTCATATTTGTAGACAGGCCTCTCTCCAACCCCATGATATCTAGGGACTTCGGAATCGGCTGAACCATTCAACATTTCCAATACCAGATCGTGACTTTCTCTTAACTTATTCCACTTGTTACAATGAGTGCGATTGTGAAAATAATAATAGGCCACCAATTTGTTGGTTTTGCCAAGTAGTTTGTTAATCAGTTCATCGGCTACTTGTTCATACGTTCCCTCATCGTATTCCTGAACAGTCTCAGCCTCAACACTGACATCTTCCTGATATTTCATAGGCACCATCTTTACTTGACAAGGACAAAGCAAATACTAAATTGTTCAAAAAGGTAGTGGGTTCTTAAACTTCATTGGGGTCCTCTTGATTGGCTTCCAATAACATTGTTTTGATCATGCTGAAATTTCTTCTCATTATACGCCACGTATCATATCTTGCTTCTCCTCTGATCAACAGCATAGCTTCACTCAGCAACTTGCCAATCTCTTCCGTTATTTCATGAAATCTTCTTGTTTCGGTACCGATAACGTCCCCTAAGCTGACCCCAATGTCACAAACCATCGCCTGATACTGCCTATGTAAATGAAGAAAGGGTATGGATTTCTGATCTGACCGTGTTGCCTCATTCTTCACTTCTCTCAAACCTTCAATCAAATACATCAAATTTTCTTCCGCTTCAGAGCATTTCTGATCAAAACTCTTCTCAGGGAACGCTCTTTTTTGAGACATATTCACTGTTCAACACTTACGATTAAATGAAAAGAAGTAATATAATCCTGACCTTTTTTACCACTCCATTTCCGTTAAAAAAGGTCTTTTTTGGCGCGTTTTTTCTCTTTATACTACTCCTAAGACTAAAAGGACGTCATTTTGATGCTCTTTCATTGGTTTTCACCCAGACATTACCTCATTTTTGACCTCTGACCCTGTCTGGCTTGGACATGAAAACGAGATAAACCAGTACGCTATTCCCACGTACTACTGATACTGTATAGCTTGCTATAAAAATACGGGAGATTTAAAAGTGCCTTTAGGAATAAACGCCATTTACGACATCTTGTAGTCGACAAACTGTCAAAACACGGCTGTTTTACGTTAGGCCGCTCACGCATGAGTTTCGCCACGCTCAGTGATATATTTCTTTTCTCAAAAACCTTTCGTTTTTCTGAAAAGAAGTTTCTTTAGATCAGTAGCCTTTCTAGTATATCTAGAGCGTTAACACATGAAAAGGGCCCGCCTATCATTTGGCAAAAGATCAGTACAGCCGAACGAAAGTTGTTGCGTATTCGGCGTTTACAGTCCCCATAAGACTCAACGATGGAAATTCTGAAATCTGATTACATTGACTAATCTGCAAAAAGTTTGGCAATTCAAGTTTGCTGTTATAGGAATTAACTAAGACTTCCAAGAGTTGACTGTAGTTTTAAGACAACTTAGTACGAAGTGTATGACAAACTGTAAAAAATGGTTGAATTTTTCTAAGGTGAAGTGCGTTATAATTATCATAAGCTCAAACTTTTCATGCAGTTTACAAACAATTTGAAAAGGGAAATTCCACTGAATTAAACTAACCTGATTCTCAGTAACCACTTAAGTAATCACTAAAAATCTTCTCGCATCTCATGCAATAAACAGCTATAAAATTCTAGGCCGTTGTCAGTAATCGATATTGAACCCCATTCAATCTCTCTGGATTCTGTTCGCTGCTGAAAGTCCGAAAAAAGTTTTGCCGGCACCAAGGTAAATCTGTATCATAGTGTCAGCCATTTAGTTTCAATTGCGAAAGCAAAGTAATTCGATTAATTTAACTTGAACATCATTTGGATAGCGAAACTGTCTCAATTAAGGGTGGCGGCTTTTCTTCAAGGTTCGTGAGAGATTTTTCGCCGCTGTATTTTTATGGTTGTTTCATTTTTTTTTAATGAGCAAACACATAATAGGATAGCACTTGAAATTCAGTTGAAATTATAGACTAAAGAGATTGAAACGAGCGAAAATGGTCCCCACACGAAATGCCGTGAGCCCAGAATGCCAGATGTCGAACTTTTGGACGTATTCACGGAGGAGGTTTTTTTTTTTAAAAAACGAGTTTCTTCAAAAATAATGATTAATTCTTAATTCACCCTTTAGCTTGGTTTAGTCAATTTACAGAGGTGCTTACATCATGTATGCAATAGTTGAATTCAATTTTTGCAACATTTCGTTCTTGTTAGTTTCACAAGACCCCTTTCCTGTTGTTTGCCTACATTTACTATAGCACTAGTTCATTTTCAATTTCGGTGGAAAGCGGCTTAATGAAATCATATTCCAACCGGAAGCACGGATGAAACAAGCCTCGACTTCACGCTACAGCTCTTGAAAAGGAAATTATTCATATTCCTTTGCTTGTGCATACTGAAATTAGATTCTAGCTGAATAAGAATAGTTCACTAAGCCGCTTAGGATCAGGATTGTGCCTCTCTTGTCAAAGAATGGCTTTGAATCATCAAGCAAGCTGCTTGCTTCTTTTGATTGTATGCTGTTTCCAGTTACTTCCGGCTTTAGGTGAGTGTTCTCGCTTTGATTTGCTTCAGATCGTAGTTCGAGTTTTTACCTGAATACAAAAACGACAAATCTGCATGATCTTTGGTGATGTGATTTACTTCAAACGATTTTTCTTAAAACTGAATGGTATTTCAAGCAGAGAGTTGCTAATTAAAACACAGATGACGCATTTCGGTTGGACGCATGGCTAGGCAGTCGAAAGCTGTAATGGCTTTTGATTGAAGAATTAGTTTGGTTTTTGTAGTTCTACCAATTTCTCAAGTACTAATAATAAAACATTTCGTCAAGCTCTAAATGATAAAAGAGAAGCTACCGTGTTAATACCGTGTCTTCATGGTATGTTCAGTTCATCGAAGGTCATGTATGCGCTTTTGATTTTTAATATAATGAATTCTTTCAAATTTATTCCTAATAAAATAATAAACAAGATCTTCAGACGGCCGGAAACGGGTTATAAGAGTATAGTACTATCGCTTTGGTGTCGCCCTGTGAACTTTCCCACTAGAAAAAAAATGCCCAACTGCCTGCAAGCAGCCTAGGTACAGCTTGAAAGATTGAATTTTGTAATGCAGCGAGATCAACCGTAACATGTAAATATCGACAACAGGTGGTCCACGCTTCCGTCACGCTACTTGAACGCAAACCTAATTTTCGAAACCAAATGTATGGAAATTTGAATTTTTATTTTTATGTTCCAAAATGTAAGTAAGTCGTTTATTCTACATTTAGTTATCACAACTGCTTGCATCTGTGTGCTGTAGCGCTTTCTGAGGCGCCGAGTGAAAAAGTAAATGGACTTTTGAAATAACAAAATGTAGTGATGGGAATGTTAATTGGCTACCTGCGGAAAAAACTTAGAAGGTGGATAAGGAAATCTTTGCTGTTGTGTTCTTCACAATGCACAGAGCATAGTACCAGAAAAACGTTTGAACCAAAAAAAAAAACAGAACATTCTTTTTTTGGTTTCCAGCAAAAACTGTGAATAACACTACAGCGCATAAGTCCAAGTCAGATTAGATTTCAAAATCTAATTAGATAATTTAAACACGATTCGAAGCATGAAACAAATCAACCAATGTATTTTTTCGACAAATACTTTGAAAGTTATAGGCCTGCATATAAGTTTTACACGTTTCACCTTTTGTAGGAAAGTCAAATGGTTAACCAGCAAACCCAATGACTTTAAGCGAAAAAAAAAATGCAAAAAACCGTGTCGCGAAAAGAGCATGTTATTAAGGATCTCTATGTGTGACTATCTATCAACGTCTCGTTGCCAACTGTCAACACAGTGTTTAAAAAAAGGCTTTTAAAAAGCGTCTAGTTCTCAGTTTTCCTGGGTCTTTTTTATCTGTTAGGTTCGAATTTTAACGGGTAGTATTCCGTCCCGTCGTTCCGTTCCGTCATTTTTCACTGAGTACCGCGACATGTAGTTAGTTTTTATATTTAATATTGTGGTTTGGGTTCCTGCTTCTATGTTTTGAAGCTCTCGTGGTCTTTCAGTTTTTCTGTAAAAACGTTTTCAGCTTTGACAGTATGATGATTTTTGTCAGTTTTGATTTAATTTGCTAGATTTTTTATTTTCGTTTTGAGCTGTTCAACTTCGAGAGTTGATTTTCAAAGTTCAGAGTTAGATTTTACTGTTGTCTTCCTCTCTGCAAAGCTCAAAGTTAATTTCTTTGCTCGTTGGCAGTTGGCACATAGACCTTGACCGTTTGCCTTTCTAATATTTCAGAGGGAGCTGTAGTTTTCACCGAACCAACCAAGGTTCCCCCAGCGTACAAGAACGTTTATGCATTGGAGGGAAGTGATGCTAGACTGGTGTGGAAGTACTCGTTGAGTTCCAGGGACGAACTGGAACAGTTGAATGCCGTGATATGGGCAACCTTTCTTCCTCAACTTAATGTCGAGGGCGGCAAAGAAATCATCATAAGCGAAGCGCGAGACCGAACAAGGAGAAACCTGAGTTCTGCTTCAGCTTACCTCGTTGGGCGAGTAAGGATCGAAGATCAAGCCACATTGGTGATAAGCAACGTGAAGACAACAGACGACAACTTTTACGATTGTACTTTATCTAAGACAGATTTGGACAATCCTCAAATAGTACGTCGTATCAGGCTAACAGTTATCAGTAAGTGGGATACTGTAATATTAACGAGGTCATTTGTATCTGTTTCTTATACTAAAGATTAGTAGTGGAGATTTTGATGTTGATCATGCTACAATTGATGGTATTAATAACAATAATAACAACAATAATAATGGTAATAATACTAGTGATAATTATAAAAACAATAATAACAACAACAATATCAATAATAGAAATATATAATAGTAATGATAATGAAAAAGTGAAAATTCAAGGCTGAATACTGCGAGACATTAAAAATGTCAGTGAAGGACGCGATTAGAAGATTGGACAAAGCCCGAATTTTCAGTCTTCGCAGTTTGGCTGAAAAATCTTAATTTATCCTGCGATTAATCAAGGAATTTCGTAGCGGTCATTGCATTACAGTTTGTATGTGTCAATAATGATAATAATGATAATATAATAATAAAGATACAGTAAAATATATTGTTATATAGAAAACGCTTAAAGCAATTATTTTTTTTGTTTTCTTTTGATTAACTATTACTGTTACTTTCATTATTGTCATTGTTATGTTTACTATTATTATCATTTTTATCATTGTTATTATTACCGTTATCACTATTACTATTATTTTCATTTTTATAAGACACAACAATGATAATAGTTCAATCATTACTGTGTTTTGAATGGCCGCTAACAGTTACCAGTAGCTTGACCATCTTAATATTGACGATCATCAGTTCGCAGCAGTTCAATTTTCTTTTACAAACGGCAGGTTGTTAAAGTTCCTATGAAACTTAACTTTTTGCTTTTTGGATTAAAACTGTTGTCATCTGTTAACTCAAAATTTGAGTAACCAAAGAAAATTTCCACATCCAAGTATACCTTTTAATCAAATAAAATTTGGAATATAAATTTTGACCGAGCAGGCCTGGGACTGGTAACCTGTGACGTAGCAGCTGTGAGTTATGTGGTTCTTGTTTAGAAAATTTCATTTCTGTTAAAAAGGTCATAAAACTTTTTTTCAAACCATTTCAAGGGAATAATTCATTGATCAAAGTTATTACAGTGTGAGTATTGTAGCTGGGATTGAATTTTTTCGAAAAAAAAGACTGTCTATGCTTCATGCCTCCTGCTACGTCATATGCCTCCTGCTACGTAATCATTGCACGCTTCAAGTCTGAAAAATGTAACTGAGCGAGAAAAGGTTTTGTTTTCAATAATCGGAACTTAAAAAAAAATAAGCTTTATAGGCTAGCCGAAATATTGTATGAGAGAACTTAAATTCTGCGTTGGGTTGGCTATTCTGTGGCATTTACATTTAACTTCGTGAGCCCAATGCGATCAGCTCAGTGATCTAAAGTATTCTGGCAGAATGGTTGTGCCGTGGTTTTTCATTTTTTTGCGAATTTTTGTCGTTACTGTCTCGTTTTTTTTTACAATGCGTAAAATGAGATTGAAAATGCAATTTATAAACTTGTGTAGAGCTGCATGATCATAGCAACAATTTACATAAATGTATGGATTGAAAGCATCTAAGAAGCCCATCTTTTTTATTTTTTTGAAAAGTTGAAATTGATATGTTTTTCGTAATTTTCATAATGTGCAACTTTGTTTTTATAGAAACACCAGAAATTTTGAAAATGGCACTTAATAGGTTTTATATCGAGAAGTCTCTTGTTAACGTGACATGTATCGCAATCGGTAAACCAACGCCCACCGTGACATGGTTGAGAGTAGGAAGCAGTTCAGTGTTAAGTAAAGGAGATGGATCAGCTGCACTTCTGTTCAGTTCTATAAAAAGAAGCGATGCCGGCCAGTTCAAGTGTAAAGCCAACAACTATGTTGGTACAAACGAGACAGGAGCTCTGTCACTAATAGTGTACTGTAAGTACAAACTACATTAAGTTTTAAACTATATTATTTTA
>JAOBAT010076243.1:0-20540 GCA_026413305.1 Hydrozoanthus tunicans | reverse complement strand
TGTGAGTCTCTGCAGCTCAGTGGGTAGAGCATCTGACCGGTAATCAGAGGGTTGCGGGTTCGATTCCCGTCAGTGACAAAAAATTTTTTCTGAGCTTTCAACTTGTGAATAAATAATTTCTTCTTCAAGTAGCCATATATATTTTCAACGCATGGTTCACCGTACTACGTCTGCATCTGTAACTGTGTCCGACAGAATAGCCTGTGTAGCGGCTAATTTTAGAGGAGGGAACGAGCGTCAAACGAGCAGGACGCCATGTTAAACGCGCGAGCGAAGAAAATGGCGGCCAGCTCGATCGACACTTTGCCTCTGTACTAAAAACAGCCGCTACACAGGCAAGCATAAGAATAACTGCATTTGTTTCTACATTTATTTGTCCAAGAAAGAATATAAGTATCACTCGTTCGTCGCATTGCTTACCATTTCATTAGAAATAATAACTCTTAGTTAATCGGTCGCAAAGATTCCATACAATCTTGTAGTACCCGGCTGGGTATAAGTGCTAAAATCTAGTAGGCATCATTTTTTTGTTAAAAAGGCCACCTATTAGTGGCACGTTTGAGCCCTGATTAGCAGCATTAATAGTTACCTAACTCTAGTACCACGTTTGCGAAAGAAAACAATCAAAGATCTCATCTCAAAAACAAAACGAATCTATTACTTGATTTACCACAGGTAGCCCAGAAAAACACCGCGTGTCATACCTCGTTAATTTGATCGGTCATTTTCCTCTCTGGCATTTCAGGAATGTCCTACAGGTGAAAACTGTGCGTTAAAAAAAACACCAGGCGAGAGTAAAAAATGCACACAGGATGTTACACGAAGTTTCTCTTCGAGTGGAAAAAATGAGGAAATAGACTGCATATGTTCGCGTTCGCGCCAACGTGTAATTTCTTTTTATTATATATATATATGAGTGTTTGTTTGCGCCGAAATGAGCGGGACAAACAAAGAAATGACGTAGGCGATATTTCACTAGTGAGGATATGTAAAATGTATCACTCGTATCCCGGATGTAGTCTCGTATGAATTCTACGAGTACGAGTTGCGTATTTTACAGTAGCACGTTCATATCTATATAACAAATGGAAACACGTACCAACTATACACACAAAAATGAATAAAGATGGATTAAACAGGAGGTACTTCAGGTTTTAGGGTAAGTAAGTTAGAGTAGAAACATTTTGTATTTGGTTAACTGGCCTTCCAAAACTGATCCAGTGGTGACTGGTTAACCACGAGGGGTGTTCTTGTTCTTCTTATTATTATCATCATAACCACCGTGATAATGATGATTTTTATCATCATTTTCACCATCATCGTCAGTGATCGCCATAATCATCATCAAGATTATCATCACCATAAACACAATCGTCATCGTCATCAAAACTACCATCGCCATCCTCAACACCGTCATCATCATCATCGTCACTCTTTTCACTACCATGATTATCATCATCTCTATCACCACAATCATCGTCACCATCATCATGACTAACATTTACTCCAGTTACCTCTCCGAACTCGTAAAACGTGCCATCCTCCTTGCGGATGTCGTGCTCCTTCAGATACACAATGGCGTCCGCGTAGCTCATTCGTCTGGACGAAAAAAAAACCCGTTAAACTTAAAGATTTATTATTCGTTAGAACTTTTCTTTTGCAACAAAGATACTACTTTACGGGGAAAGTGTTAAGAGAAACTGGATTAACGCTACCTATAAGTACAGACAACTAACTTTTTAGAATTTTAAAATGCAAAGTTTAGGATCCTTGTTTTTCTTTTTATACTGAACAAGGTGTCTCGCTTAAAGTCTTGCTTTTAGAGGGTTGTTATAATGTTTAAGAAAGTTTGTAACAAGTTGTGAGTTAGTACGTATAATTTCAAGTGCCAGTTAGAAGTTCAAAAACTTTGCCCACCTGAACGGCTTCTTCGGTGCCTTGAAATCCTGTTTAAAAGAAAACACAGTGAGAATAAATTCCATTAAAAAGTCACGCATAATTAAAACATTCTTACTATGAAACAGAATTGTACTTACGGGGTTCAACTCGAACAGTAAACTCGACTGTGGTGACTTCAAGATACGATCTACAACATCACACACCTAAGAAATGACAAATTCAGTAAAAAACTTTATCAGTACGCGTATATGTTTCAAAATCCCTAACTGCTGGTATTTCAAACTCGCTCTTAAAAGTAACGTCGAATTTAAAGTAATTCCTATTTTGGAGCTGGAAACATTAACAATTGGCGGCGCAGTGGCCGAGCGGTTAGCGGGTTCGACTCATAATCCTAGGGTCGCGAGTTCGAGCCTCGGTCAGACCACTGTGTTGTGTCCTTGAGCAAGACACTTTATCCGACTTGTTCCTAACCTGCAACGGATTTGTGTCGTTTCCAGGGGGAGGCTAAGACTATCATCCGTTAAGCACTACACAAAAACTGGAACTAAGCGCCGGCCAAGGCTCGAGAAACAACTTAGCTTAGCAAATGAGTAGCAGTCAAATTCAGTAAGAAATCCCGGATTTACCAGCTCAGTTAAACTAAACAAACAAAAAAAGCAAAAGACCTCCCGGATTTACAAAAAATAAATAAACAAACAGCAGACCTACCAAATCTTCTATTCTGTCCAACAGATCATCAAAAGAAATAAATGGACACTCTGCTTCAACGTGTGTGTACCTGTATAAGTTTGCAAGACAATTATTAATTTTCTTATTAAGATGAGAAGGAATACTACATTAAATACATAGCCTGACCCAATGCCATTAAATCAAAAATATTTAAAAACTAAATAAAAACCAGAATAAAACTAGAAATTGGTGCAGGCAATAAGGAATCATTTGTATTTTAAGAAGCGAAGAAATTTCAGGGGATTTAGAAAGATTTCAAAATGGCGAATAGAGGGGCAACACAGAACTTTAGGGACGCAAAGGATAAAGATGAAGCAACGGAATGATCGCTAGAAAGAAGCCTTTAACGTTCATACGTCACATGATACTGCTGACCAACTACCCGCGGCTCGGGTTTTTCAAAGTTGCCGTTAATCTAAACGCCGTTTTTTATCATCTTTGAGATAAAATATCTAGGTTAAAATTAACGGTAAGTAAAAACCGCTATCAAAAGTTGAAAAAGGACTTTTTGGCCAACTTTCCCAAATGCTTTCATGTATATTTTTCTTGCAAATTAAGTTTGTTTGGAAAACATGCATTTGAAAAGTTACTGATTCAATAAGAAAGAAGAATTGTTCTCTGAACTTTCCCGTATAATACTTACTCAGACAAATGTCTTCTGGTTCTGGACTGTTCAGCTCTGTAGGACTGTGCAATACAGAATACATCTCCCAGAGCTGGAATCGCAGTTTCAAGATACAGCTGTGATGACTGGGTCAGATATGCCTAAAGCCAAACAAGCACAAAGGTTATTAATGGTTTACAAACGGTTATTTAGGTTGGAGTTAACTACACCAGGACCATCCTACTCTCTTCTTCGATTAGTTTTATGGGTTCTCTTTTATAGCAACGGCAGCAACTTCTCTTCTGTTATTTTGAGACTCTGAGTGAAGGTCTGGTTGGAACGAACCCGGAACTGAAGCATGGCAGACTGGTGCCTTACCAATGCTTACCAGGTAACTGTTCCTACCATGTGATTGGTGTCTACGTGACTGTTTTTATCAGCACAGTGCAACTGTGAGAAAGAAGTCGCTAAATTTGGTTCTTTGTAGTATCAAGTTGTTCCACGGTGCTTAGTCACATGACCTTTCTACGTTTCTCCAAGTTGGAGCTATTTATCCATTAGTAATGAAATTTTCTTTGCAAAACCGTAAGAATTTAAATAGAATGACATTTACTGTTAAGTATCTCTTGAAAGTTACGCAAATAAACTGGGGTAAGACTTTCTTTCACAATGTCAAAAGAAACCCTAAAACAAAAAGGGGCATTGTATAGGCCTAAAGGCAATTCCATATATTTGTACGATTATTCTTCTGGAGAAACCTGCTCTCTCTCTAAGTTTTCTATAGCTCGTGTTACACTGTAGGACCAACAAGTACTTCCCTAACTTTACACCGGAACAATTATAAAGACACTAACATTCTTACAAAAGTCAAACCTTAAAAGCTTGCGATACAACAGTAGGTTCACTAAAACAGACTTAAAAGATTTTAATTTTCTTTAACGGTTTCTCACACTATTTTAAAACATTGGGAATGCTAGTGCTAATTTCAAGCAATACTGAAGACGAAAAATCTTTTAACCTACCATATGGTAATACTACACATTCCTAAAGCTTTCACTGGAGTTGTTCCAAAAGTACTTACATCCTCTCCAAAGTAGTCGAACTTGAAAAGCGTTGAGCCCCCTTCAACCTGTGTCTGTACCATGGTCGGTGGGGTAGTCTGTGATGAAAAAAAACCAAGAAATGGTGAGAAACATAAAAGGCGAAAAACATGCATGTTTCGATCAACGTTATCACCTTCAGAGAGGCAAAATCTGACATGCTGTATTCTACAAAAGGCAAGTGTAAGAGAAACATATTCTCGGTCTTTCACTTCCGTCGGGTAAGTTTGACTTCTCACAAGATGATCACATAAAAATGGGACGCGACAAAGAATGAAGAAAAAGTTAGTACTGGATAAAAATTTAACATGAAGATAAAACTATCAAAGAAAACCAAGATAAACATAATCAAGAATAAAAGGTGTAAAAAAAGTTAAACAGGGACCCGCACTATGTAAGGGCCTGAGCCAGGCGCTCGTCACATTCAATTGTCACACAACCTCCGAGGAGACACGAAATGAAATAAACATAGCAGTAAAAAGAAATGCTGGTATCAAATACGAGAAGTTCCAAAGAGACACATTTCATGCTCTAATGAGCGAAACTTATAGGAATTGTGACAACTTCGCAGTAAAAGATACAAAGTTTCCCAGAAAATTTAAAGTTTCTTATGAAACAAAGAACGAAACGAAACAAATTTCACTTGCATTTTTGCCACTACTGTATAGAAGAAACGAAAACGAATGTTAAAACTTTTGCAGTTATGAATTTCTCTATTTCTATCGCTCAGAGATAAGTTAAAACGCCTCTTGGTCCAAAGTTGGGGTTTTGAAAAGTGTCAGATTTGGGAGGAGCTACCTCTTTTATAGCGCAGGTCCTTGTTTAACGACCTCTAGTTACATTAATTACTGTATATCAAACGCTACTCTTTTTTTAACCCTTTCATTCCTTCAGCATTTGTCAATAACTAAATTCTCCTTAATGTAACAAAACCAAGCTTAGCTTATCTGTGCTGAGAATACACAATTTGATCATCGACCAAAACTTGAAGAAGATCTTCCACTGAATCTGAAAGATGAATAGTGAAGCTCTCCAAAACTACTTCAAAAGTGTTATGGACATAAATTATTAGAATTTAAAACTCATTGCTTGACACATTTATGATTAAAAGGGTTATTTGAACCCCTAATAATGATGCTTTATGCACTGTACATTTTATACTAGCATTTCTGATTTCAAAAATCTCCATGGAAATCAAACGCTGACTTACCTCGACATATCCTCTGTCAAAGTAGTGTTCCCTGAAGCTGTTGACAATAAAAAAAAAACAATGGCAAGTTCGTCTTGTGCAACACTATCAATTTACTTCAACTCGTTATTCATCCCAGGTTTCAGCAAAGTTATCTGTGTGTAATTTAGATTTATTATATAGAGGCAAGCTTTCCAGTTTCCAGAACTAGTTGTGGCCAGAATGGCGGGAATTTGGAGAGTTGTCATGTGGCGGGAAAAATGTACGAGCGTACCTCCTCAGTTTTTGCTGAGTGCTAGAAGGACTTGGAAAATGTGACAACTTAACAGCTTGTTTCGAATGGCCCAGGACCTTTCCTTTTAAACCGACCAGAACCAGTTCTTTTCGACTGGGCAAATGAAAGAAACTCAATTCATAAACGAAAAGAAACAGCAAGGACTGCGAGAACAGTGTTTTCATAGTTCAGTCTTTGCCTTTCTTGCGCTATATAAAGCAATATTTTTATTACTTAAAATACTCTCAAATCTATTGAATGAACTACACAAACCTTTTTGTGACCAACGATCGCATGCGGAGAATCCTAGAAATCTGAAAAAGCAAACGAGAGGAAAATAATGATTGGTAAATAAAACGCAGTGGAGTTTAACCAAGCTATAGTAGTAAAACTAAGTCCGTTTGTTAACTATGCCACGCTGATGAGACCCAACAAGCCTGACCTTAGGGTAAAAAATAGTATAGTAGTTTAAAGATAGTGTAGTTGTTATTATCACTGATATTAATGCTATTGTCATTATTATACTACTATGGTTTTTATTCTCATCATTGATATTAAATGCCGCAGAATCAATTAATTAGCTCTAGACTGCGCCGACAAATACAACAAAAAACGTGATCGCAGAGACAAACAAAAAGAGCTTGAATTATTTTAAGATTAACACCAACTGAACACAAACTATGTACCTCATTGATATTTTTGACAAAACCATGGTACTAAACAATAACTCACCGCATCTCCTCTGAGCATGAGATGTCGATTTTCCAACTGTGTGTCAATTGCAGATTCCTATTTGAACAAAAAGTAGTTACTTTCTCTCTGTTTTGCCCAACTTCTTATACAGCTACTATCAACCGATAGAAAAATGGTAAGACCACAAAAAGATGATAAAAATTGTCTTGGGTAATAAAAGACTAGATACCACCTAGTAACATGCATCTATCAAGTTGTTGCCCACACGGAAGGTTTCTGAGCACAAAAAGCATAAGTGACAGGGTTTTCATTAATGCAAATATTGCATATTTTTCGCAAAAAAAAATAATTTGGGACGCAAAAAATGAAATGCAATGCGTTGCTGGAACGCAGAAGATCGCGGGGATCGACAGGACATTACAGTGTAAAATAAACTTTTGATAACAGAAAGATTGTTGAGCAGAGCAGGTAACCTCTTTTATGCAAAAGAAAGATAAATATCAGTTCAACTGGTGAGAGGTTACAACTTTTACACTGTGTTGAGTGGTTGACTCTACATTTCTTTTTCAATTATGATAAGTTGAATTAGTTGTAAATTGTAAAAATAAAGATCTGCAGTTTAGAGGTAACTTGGTACTGGTTTAATTAGTACGGGGACATTTTTCTTCCTTTGACTTGGTGGGACCCCTTATAGTTTGTTTGGGACCCCTAATTCAAAAATGAAGGGGTCCCTGGGACTCCTTTGAAAATTACTACTGAGAACCCAGAGTGAAAAAGTATAGCTGAATGCTTCTCTAGGTCTTTGTGTGCTTAATAATTTGATAAGATGCCTGCTGTACCCACGAACCATTTCTTTTATAATATTAACAGCATGAAAGTTCACCTGTAGTGGTTGGAACAATTACAATGAAACACATTTAAGATTTTGAAGCACGATGAGAACATAATTTCTGTGTGAAGTGTTAGCTCTTCGTCAGAGCAAAATCGGTTTTCTCAAATTATTTCACTTACTAGCTGAGGCAATGGATAGCTACAGTAAACTAAAACCAGTCCTGAAGTGTATCACGTAGAAGTGTTTTGAGCTTTCAATTTTGATTTATAAGACAGACAAGGCAACCACTCAACCAATGCAGTACAACTTATTGTGGAAGTGCTAGTACTTACCTCACTAACAACATTTTCAATGCCTCCTGCTGGTGACTCACCAACTAACTGCCAGTAATCTACAACCATCTCATGGCCACCTGGTGCCTGGCAAAAAGATGCAACAAAGTTGTTAGAAGGAGAACAAAATGTTGACGTCACTATCTCATGCCATGATATTTTTGTTGTTTTGTTGAACAGAACTAAGAAATATAACAAACTAACCACCACTTGGTTAGCCCAGTTGGTCAGTCTGAAGTGGTGAAGGCCCTGATTTGATTCCCTGTCGGACTTTCACTCAGGGTTGTAAAAAACTCATGAAAAGGTGCTGCCATTCCACACCTCCAAACGGTGATACCTTTAAGTCTTCTCGGATAAGGACGTTAAACCAGGCCCAGTCTCTCTGTCTCCTTTTGAGGGACTTAAAAGAACCCACAACAATTGTCGACAAAGAGTAGGGTGATCCCGGTGTTGTGGTCTGTCTCTTCTACTAACTGAGGGCAACTCTTATGAAAATAGTTGTGAGCCATGTAGAGCAGACTGTCTAAGACCCTCAATACCAGAGTCAGCTGTAAACTATTTTTAAGCGCCTTTGATCGTGAATCTACCTATGGAAAAGGCACTATATAAATGCTAATTATTATTATTATTATTATTATTATTATTATATTATTATTACTATTATTATTACACATGGATGATAAACCGTAGGCCCTCAGAGTCCTATTATTGGGTTGTAAAACCTTTTACGTTTTCAACTAACCAAGATGAGTGAAGACTATAAACTATACTTTCACTTACAGTCTTCCCTTCTGGTAATTCTTTCACAACTCCAAAGAGGTTTACTGTTGATTCAGGTGCCAAGATGAGAGCTTCGTATGTTTGGCACTACAAACAACAATGAAAAAAAACCTTTTAGTAAACAAAAACTGCCTCTCCACATCATATTTTGAAGATGCTTTCTTTGAGTGACATGGAATTTACTATTTATGAAATCTAGCATCGATCTATTATACGTTATCTAAAAGGTATTTCTAAGAACAAAATGTTTTATAATTTTGCTTGAAACAGTGTGCGCAACAGGAAAAATAACCGCTGCATCTCTTTGTTTGCCTTGTAGTCGCGACACATGGGTAACTGTTGTTATCACAAGATTGGTATCTATTGTATGTGACAGATTTTATCAGCACAGTGTAACCGTGGAAAAAGAAACCGCCAAATTCAATTCCTTGTAGTATCAAGTTGTTCTAGAAACCCAGTCACACATCGTCCAATCATTTCTCCACGTCGGTGTTATCCATTAATTATGAAACTTTTTTTTCAAAACCATAAGAATTAAAATAGAATGACAATTATTGTTGTTTATCTCTTGAAAGTTACGCAAATAGACTGGGGTAAGGCTTTCTTTCACATGATCAAATGAAAACATAAAACAATATGGGGCATTATAGAGACCCAAGGGCAACTCAATAAATTTGTATGTGTGTTCTTTTTGTAGTTGTATCACACATGCAGCCAAAGTTTGCAAAAGGGTTATCATACATACAGTTAACAACAGAAATTCTCAGTCCTTAATAAAAAAAATGAAAATTGGTATGTTACTAATGTTGATGTAAACATACCAGCTTATCGTTGAGAACACATTGAAGAAATCCTGTACCATCTCTAAGGTCACAGAACATCAGGTTTTTCCCTGTAAAAGAGTTTTGAAAGTAATTAAAGGGCTAAATGCTAAAATGGTTACACTGACGATTTCACCAAAAAAACTCAAGGGTTTTTTGAGGGGTTATTTTGTACCAAGTTACTCTCCATGTTCACCCGTATTTAAGACTGTCCAGACCTTTTAAGACCCATATACAACAAAAGCAATGTTGGCTGAACCTCCCTAGCTGGACCCATGCTCTTCATGCAACCATTTTAACAATATGTTTCTTTTCATCTTTAGTAGTGTGTTTGTTTGATCAGTTTCTATTTCTATTTACATGTCTTATTTTTACTTATTTGTTATTACACCGACATGATGAGGTTCTACAGATTCTTATCAGCTCATACCTTGTCGCCTCAGCCTGTGAACCCAGCCACTAACTTTGACTCGCTGGTTGCGGTTTGCTGTGGTGTCTTTAATCTTAACCTAAGCAGGAAGAACAACCATTAAAATCACAAAGGTTCAGTAAGTCAGCAGAAATAAAAGAATGTTCCTGATTATACTCCAAACAACCACAGGTTTTCTAAAGATTTAAAGTACACAAATCTACAAAATTTCATTCTAGGCTGGTCTCGACAGTTAAATCTTAGGTTGAAGAAAAATCTTCTAGTTCACTACTGTAATTTACTTTATCGTCTGCTTTTTTAATCGTGCCATTCCAAAGGAGTTGGTGTGTAGCCCAAACTTTTATAATTTTTAACAGTTGGGATACATGCTACCAGGGAAAGTGCCGTCAAAAATTGAACCCAAAAATAAAATAGCCTGTAAATGTAGGCACATTTCAAGAAAATTATTTTGAACCCTGTTTTCTAGGTGTACATTTGTATCTAGAACTTTATTAAAAAGGTGCCATTGTTTAAGACTTCCTACTAATTTTGTAAATAATAATTGCAGAGGCTGTCGTAAATATAATTTTCTTACAGTCTTTGCTTGTGGTAAGCTTTTATCCTCTTCAATGGTAATTTTCTTTGCTTCCTCTAGGTTCTTTTCTCTTTGAAGGGCTTTCTCTTTCTGAAAAAACACACATTGACAATGTATTCACTTTCACGAATTTGTACAGATAGGGCTTGTTAGAGAGTTTGGTTGAGAGGCTTACAGAGAGGTCTATAAAGCAGGAACTTCAAATAATTAGAATGGATCTGATTAAGGCAGTGTTTACATGATGCTGGATCGAGAATAAAATTTTTGACCTGGTGTGGGAACTTTTGAAGTGTCATGTAAAAAAATTCAGCTATTTGTGTGGAAACGGGATCAACTCAATCAGAATGACTCTCAATCCGGTATCATGTAGACACTGAGTGCAAGTAGAAGAGAAGAAGAAGTTGACAAAGTAAATCTTTGAGGAAGCTCTTGAAGACTTATGAATTTCTCTTGAGAACAGTCAACAAAAAATGATATGGTAGTAGAAAGAGAACTTATGCTTTTCTTATAAGGAATAAAGTAGTGTTATCAGATTAGCACGGCCTCTAGGGTATTTTTATACAGGTTTACATAATTCGTGACAGTTTTCTAAGAGAGCCATTCTAGTTAGGGGCCTCTACAGAAGTCTGTGGGACCAAAGGCCCTGCAGACACACCTGTGATAGGACTCATTCTGGGGCTTGTAGAGAGGTTTGTGGAGGGGCTTATTGTGGGGTAGGGCAATCAACTTTTCCTTTTCCCTGCTTGTCCATGTAAAAGCTTATGGAAGATCTGTAGTGAGATCTTTGTAAGGATAAGAGAGGTTTTTGGAAGGGCTTACAGATAGGCTCTTAGGGAGGTCATCGGAAGGGCTAGGGGCTTATTTAGGTGACTGTAAGAAGTTGGTAGAAGGGCTTTTTGTGGGACCTGTAGAGAAATCTGTGGAAGGGCTCATTGAGGGACCAATATAGCATCAGTGGGGAGATTCAAGGAGGCCTCTACTCATCACTATGGATCTTTTTCCAGAGGGTTTAGAATTGGTCCTTTGGAAGGGGCTACAGTAATCTCTTTCCATGGGTCATTTGGGACCTTTTGAACAATCAAGGTATTAGGGTCCTATAGAGATAACTTTGGCAATGTCAATGAGGGACCTTGTTTAGGACCATTAACCCTAATTAAGGTTACATTATGGAAATTATTGATCTAAATACTGTAGTTATGGTATTCTGTAGTAAGAAGCCTCTTAAGTGGTACTTCAACATCATGATGAGAAAGCAATTTTAAAACTGACCTCCTTTTTGTCCTTTTCTTCATTTTTTCTCTTCTCTTGGGTGAAAACTTTAGTCACCTTTTTCATCTGAGCTTTGGAAACTTTCTCATATTTCTAACAACAGCAAAATGAGTAATCAACTTAAAGAAGCTATGAGGTAATAAGGTACATGAGTTAATGAATATTAATTAATCCACAAACAAATTCTGCTTCTTAGGGGAGGAGAAAGTACTTAAATATTTGGATGTCCAGAAATATCCTGAATTTAGTTTGATAAATATTTTAAGCTCTACATTGCAAAAAAGCGGAATGTCCTGATGTTTCAGCTGCTACTGTTATACGACCCAATTAACTCAGACAAAAGACCATTGTTCAAAATGTCAGCACATTCCACTCTTTCATAGGGTAAAGCTTAAAACATTTGTCAAGGGTTAGGAACTATAGAAACACCATTGCAGCATCTCAAATTTATCCTGACTTTAGATGAATTTGCTCACAATCCCAGTATTCTAGGCAACCCCCTGCTCTTTGATGGGAAAAACCTGATTTAGAGCAAGCAGTAATCCCTTATAATCTTATTTTGTGGGATTAACTTGCAATCCACAATGAAAATACCCAAATGGGAGTGGCAGAAAGTAAACCTCTTTCTTGAACTGAAGTGTACCCCTAAATCCTCCTATATGTCTGATCATTAAAGAGTGTCTCCCCTTCCCCCTCCAATCATAAACAGAAGCTCTTTTATAAGAGTTTACAACCAATAATTTCTTGCAAAACTACCTTAAGTCAGATTACACTCAAATCACAAGAAAATAGTCAAAGTACCTTTCGATTTGATTACCCTAACTTAACAAGAAAAGGATATACAAGCAAGTTGCAACTCAAGAATACTTTGTTTCATTCTAACCTGTTCATCAGATTTGCCATCCACCATGATTACTGGTGCTGGCTCAAGACTGTCAGCATGGCGTAAAGCCTAGGGTTGAACAGAAAATCATTGTTCTGTTAATGGATGACTTTCAACCTAATAACAACGACTACTGGTAACTAACACAGTTTTACAATTCCAAAGTATTCACAGATAAATAAGTTTATAAAATCTTGATAAAGTGGAACGGCTATCCTGTTGGACTAGAATTGAACTGCTATCATGACAGCAGTACTCATTGACAATTAGCTTTAGGAGTTACCCCTATCAGCCCTTAGAACATTATATGATCTATGTGTTACCAAATTCTCCAACAACTTAGACCCACATTTTTCATGAAATTAGATTTGAAGAAATTGCTATTTTGCTTCCACTGCACACTCAGACACAAGATTATTGATACAAGGGACTGTAGGAATGAGAACCACAGCACTGTTTTACCTAGCTTTTGCAAATTAGCCTTTTGCACACTGTACCCATTATTACTGCCAAATTTGCAGACTCAACTATAAGAAAGGCTATTTTCATCCACATTGACTTTTTATTTGATCACTTCCCTTTTACTCAAGCATTACCAAATATCTGATTGAGTTATGTAAGGAGAGGGTAGATTTCAATAAATTGACAAGGACTGAAAGGGATAAGCTAGGGGATGTTTCCAACTTATACTTGTTTCAAAAAGTTTTGGTCCAACTTATTGCTTCATACACCAAATGAAAACTACCCTTCAATAATCTAAAAAGCGTGGTAAACAAGCAAAAAAGTAGCCGAGCTCATTGCTTCATGACAAAAAAAGTTCAGCAAGTTCCTTTTTTGTGTGATAATTTTGCCTTATAAATAAGACAGTAAGGCAACTTTTTGTGTATTTGGTACTTGCCTCACCACCTTGCAAGTCAATTTATGGAGTTTCATAATCAAACCTGCAAAACTGTCTTGAAAGGTTTTTGCGAAGACCCGTCTCCATTTTCATCACTTCCTTCTTTTTCAGAAGTATAAATAACAGGACCATTCTCTGTAATAGAAAACAAACCCTGTTTTTAACTAACTGTTGGTAGTTCTAAAGAAATGCTCTTTTCCGAATTTTGCTTCATTGTTCACAAACAAAGCCTTTGAATTCAAGTCAGGATCATTTGTGATACATCTGGGCCATGTTTTGAGCACCTAGCCTTGACTTGATGCTCTGTTTGTGAACTTTGGAGCAAAATTCAGAAAAGGTCTATCTTAATCAGTATTCATTGTGTATAACTACTGTAATAGTTTCTTAAAGCTCACTTGCAGCTTCAAATGGATGTTGATTTGTGCTTGTTTGTTGGCAAAATTTTTCAATAAACTTTTTATAACTTTACATATTGTTTCTATTAGTTTCTGGATGGAAAGAGCAGTGTGGCTACTCTGAAGTCCCTAATAATAGTATAGAGCAGAATAGTGGTAAAGGGTGGGAAAATGTTTCAAATACAAATAGAATAATAGTATAGAATGGAATAGTAGTATAGGGTGGAAAGATTTCAAATACAAATTAGTAAAAAATATCATTTTTCCACCCTAATAATATTAATATTATGATATCTTTTACAAACTTATATCAATGTTTCAAAATTAATAATAGTATAGAATGAAATAGTAGTATAGGGTGGAAAGATTTCAAATACAAGTTTGTAAAATATATCATAATATTAATTTAAAAAAGTATGAAAGAACTTTTTTTTGGAGATGGGTGCTGCTTCTTGTCAAAAATTAGGATTGACAAATGTAAACACTGAGCATTGTGTCCCAGAAGAAGAATACTGATAGTCTGAAAACCTGCAGTGGAGATGCTTGGCTTCCAAAACCCAGAAATACAGTCCCAAATAAGGCCCATATAGAGTTGAAATTTAGTCAAAATTAAATAGTAATACATATACTAACTTTAAGGACTTCAGAGTAGAGCACCTGACTTGTAATCAGAGGGTTGGGGTTCGATTCCCGTCAGTGAGTCAGAATTTTTTCTGAACATTCAACTTAAGGAGCACACTTACTTTATATTTTTACTACCAAGTTGCAAGTTCCCATGGGGAATCATTTGAGGATTACAATCATGTTGTAAATGTAAACTCTTTGACAGGGCAAATTTTAGCAGGAACAGAGCTTTTGAGCTCTATTCAGAACCTTTTGCTGCTGTGAAGTGGAGTTTGCTCGGCCTCGATGTGATGTTGAACAACCGAACAGCGCTTTGTAGACAGGGGAGTTTTTGTTTCCCCGCCCAGAAAGGAGGTCTTGGTCGCGCGCCTTGATCCTGGTACTTTCCCAGTCAATGGTGTGACCGTTGCCCTGCTTGCAGGTGGCCAACGCTTCCAAGAAATAAAGCTGGCTACTACTAGATTTTTTAGAACTGACTTCTACAAGAGTATGTTGAGCCTTTGTGACCGATTAACTAGGGATGCTGTTTCTAATAAAACGATAAGTATAAATAATGTGATGAACAAAAGAAGCTTATCTGGAAAACCAATCTGGAATCAAATTGCTAAATATCTAGACTTTCACTCAACAAAAAGAGCACTGTGATAGATTAATTCATGGTCACGCGCCCCTGATCAAATTCAAATGCATCCCTACCGGGATACCCTTGCACAGTTGTCGCCCGCTCGCAAAGTTTTATTTTCCCTCGAGTTCTAATGTTTCCCTCGACTTGGTCTGGTTTTCTCGGGAAAACAAAACTTACTACTTCCCTTGGAATTATACTATTATTCTTTCGCACACAACATATTTATGGAAACTAAAACTTGCGTAGAGACTACCAAATTTTTGCCTGTGGTTGCTAGCTGGCTATACTTGAACAAAATGTCAATTTCGAGCCCCGCTACCAAGGAGCTAAATGTATCACAAAAATGTCAACATGATATTTAACAATTATTCCAAGAGCGCTTGTTGGATATGAGAAGGTAAATAGCCAAAGAGGCGCGTAGCTATAAATCATCTATAACCATCAAGCGCGAATGGAATAATTGTTTTATTAAATTTAATTAGTTTTCTTAACTCTACCATACTTAAAAATAACAGCTAAATTTTATTCATAACCTATTTTTTGGCTTTGCAAACACTACAGTCAGTTTCCATATTTGGTGAGCTCCGAATATAAGCTGATAACCGAGATTGAATGAGCCAATCAGAACGCGCGAATTGCAATATTCGAGATTGAAAATTTAATAATGTCTGATATCAACAGCAATATCGCTCGTACCATAAATGTACGCCCGCGTTTCCGAACCCAATTCCGGCGTAGCAGCTGGCGAGGTGCATTTCGGACCGTGCTTCCACATCATCAGGATCTTTTACAGACCTGAAAACCAAAACAAACATAAAACATTGCCGAACCTTTTAATCTAGACGTTTGAGAACAGAATAACTGTGTGTCAATCTGATTGGCTAAACTAGCTAACCCACGAGTACGCTTAAGATGGCGGCCGGTACATTTACCCATAGTTCCTTGCGAACACACGTCTAAAACTACCCATAAATACACAGTGGGAATCTGTAAACTTCAAAGTTGGCAAAGACAGTGTTGTTAGTACAACGATGAATTTTACCGACTGTTACCTTCCCCGAGTTTCTTTTAGCGGTGTAAGGTTCGCAATGCATTGTGGTAAAATGTAAAGACGCCATCTTTTTCGAAATGTTCAATCGTGGACAGTTAATTCAAAGATAAAAAACGCGGTTAAAACTCTATGGAGAAAAAGAAAAGTTAACTCTATTAAAAACTATGTACAATGAAAAGAATAAATAAAAAAAACATAAAGTTAGACTAGCTAAGTGTGAAACCTTGAAGTAAAAGCTAATTAAAACCCAGAAAGTTTAAATATTACGAGAATGCCGAGCTAGAAAAAAAAAAGTTCCAACAAATAATATTATTGTCGAGCTGACTTACCAGGTCTACTTTACATAAACGAGCCTTGAAGGAGGGTAGACTTGGTAATCCTCGGATTTTTCTATTGAGTTTTGACCAGATAAGTGGCCCTTGGTATCTTATAGAATGCGGTTTACCATAGTATAGTGTTAAACCGTGGCGTTTCCTAGTTACTGTTCCTTACTTGTGAATATTTTAGATACGCAATTAGATATAAGATTTATCATTACCTTACCTAACTTGATGGACCACTGACTCAAAAGATTAAGTATCGAGCGATGAAGTTGTAAGACCACCTGCCTTATGACACCTCTTGGCTAGAGCCTGCATTGTTTCTTACCTTTTCATGTACTTGGAAATGATCTTGAGCGCATGCGTGGACCATACGTCACTTATTGGGTTGCTGCCCTGATACGCGGGCCGTAGGTTTGGATTGGCTGGTTTAGCTCCTCTGTCGTGGTAAGGTATGGCCGTGTATGATTCAATGGCGTGGCTGTTGAACGGAAAAGATACAAGCTAAAATCTCTTTAACAAAACTTCTCCACGACATCGCGAGTTTCGATGATAAAACGTGACTTATAGTAAAACAATTACGATAAATTGATGCTTCATTCAACTACAAGCCGCTACAAATGGTTGCTATCATTTGCAAATCCTGCAAATCGCATTCCTACTTTGTTCATTTTCAATTAGGAACTAGACTTTAAATTTAATATTCAAAAAAGAGATAAAAAGGAGAAAAGTTCACGAACTGTTAAAAACAATACGAGGCAACAAGCAAAAAAAAACTTGGCATAGTGATTTACAACGAATACAAAAACCATCATTCAAAACAACTGAACATTGTCAAGCTCTTGTAAACGCGGTATTTTCGGACCATTTCGACTCATGGAGTCACGGGAGAACAGACAATGTAACTCGAAATTCCCTTTCTGGTCTGCCAACTGGTGCCTACATATTAATTTCCTTATCCGAGAAGACGCGAAGGTCTAACCGTTTGGAGATGTTAAAGCAAAGGCAGCACCTTCTCCTCAGTTATTTTAAGACCCTGAGTGAAGGTCCGGCACCGGGAATCGAACCCAGGCCTCCCACGCAACTGATTGGGCTAAGCAGGTGGCGGTTGAACTACCTATGGCTTAACACATGTATCTCTTTCCTGCTAACAGAGACTATTGATGGCAGGCAGGAAAGCGAGACAAGAGAGAGACCTCTGCCGGCCAGCGGCGAGTCTTTGTTCGAGCATGCGCAATCGCGATACATTTTGACGAGTAACACGAGACTCACAAAACCCGTTTGCTCAAAGTGAGAACTCTCAACTGTGACGGACGCCATTTTTTGTTAACGTGGGCTCAGAAATTTGCAGTAGTTAATGGTAAACAGAACATGTGTAATATCTAGCCGTAGTAGCGGAAACCGGTTTGTTTCGTACATGAATATGGTCAGCGGCTGATCAAAGAACTCGTCGGTGGCCGGCAGAGGTCTCTCTGTCTCTCTCCTCTCGTTTTCCTACCTGCCATCAGAAACCTCTGCTAGCAGGGAAATGTATCTCTTACATATCTTACCATAACACATCGAACGCACTGTAAACTGCCACCCTCTCTGGCATGTGCAGGGCGTGTAGAGGGTCAACAATGCCTAACAATGGTCTGATGGCTCGATTGGCAATACCTGTGGGATAGAATGAACTCTGTCTATTCAGACGTCATTTTATTTCCTTACAGTGCAGGGGACAAGAACGATGCTTTCCACTGTTTTACCTTTGTTCGCTGCCGTTCTCGTTGCTTAAGATCCTTATATGTGTCAAGCTACTTATTATTACGCCTAGTCATTGTCTGTGTAATCTACATCCTCAAAGGATTGTTAATCAGTACAACCTCACACCTCAGTGTTCCATTCACGTGCTCCCTTGATTCAATTTAAAAGGGGCATTCTTTTACATTTTTCCTTAGAAACTAATATTTGTCTTCCCATTTACTTGAAAAAAAATTGTAGTACTACGAGAATGAACTATTAACTAAATTCATGTAACGGAAATTTGTACGTGGAACTAACTTTCTGTGTTTTACAGCTGAGTTTGAATGCCGCCTGTTCAGCCCAGTTGGTACGGCGTCCGTCTGTTGTGCGGGAGGCTCGGCTTTGATTCCCAGTGACGGACCTTTACTCAGGGTCTTAAAATAACCGAGGAGAAGGTGCCAATTTTGCTCCAACAACTAGGTTAGGCCTTCGCACCATCTCGGGGGAAAGACGTTTAACCGTAGGCCAAGTCTCTCTTGATCTCCAAAAAGCCACAACACTTGTCGAAAAAGAGTAGGGTGAACCCGGTGACGTGGCCTATCAACTATTAACTAAGGGCAACTCTGAGTGAATATCAATGTGAACCGTACGTACCGGACTATTTAAGACCCTCAATGCCAAAGTCCACTTTTTTGTAACCAGGTGCTGAAAGCCCTGATTGGGAGCATTTGTATAGCACTGTCATGCCGGCATTGCATTTCTTTGCATTGCATTGCACTGCATCGAATCGCATTGTATGACAGATAACGTTGATCCAGTTTGTATCACAAGTGGATGAATTTCGGAAGACATATCAAACTAATTTATCATTATTTTACTATTTACCTGTTTTTGCTCTTAGAGGTTCGTAGTCAAAAACTGCAACACCAGTTGTTTCGCTTCCTAAGAAAACATTTACATTGCTCAGAACAAAAAATATGTTCAGTACAATGGAATTAGTTTTTCTCACTGAAATTATGCAGTTATCCTAACTTATAACTGCAAACGTTTTTTGTGAGAAAAGTTTTCAGGGATAAAATTCTAAATTCTTAATATCAAACATGTTTTGCAGTGTTTCCTTACGGCTTGTGACTTTGGAACAGGAAACATTCAACAAAAACTGCAGTAGCTACAGTCAAATAACAATACGTTTCAATGAAAATATAGTTTATTAAATACAGTTTGTCAGGAAAAGTGCATAAAGCCGGGTATGTCTAAAGATGACATCCATTAGCAAAACTTACTATAAATGTTTGAGTCGTCGAGAATTGAAATATGAATCTTGAGAGAGAAACAGTTCCTAAAAATCCTTAAATCAACTTGATGATCAAGCTTTTCATGTAAAACGAAAAAGAATATCAGACTTGTAACTACTTTACTGATAGCCAACACTTGGGAACCGATTTTAAAACAAATTCAGGTTATCTTGTGAACAGCGCGAAGACTACGTTTTGGATTACTTTCTAACTGTTCAAAGTTTCCCAACTAACCTGTGCCTGAAGTTGTTGGAACTGAAACAAAGAAATAGTTTGTAGTTAGTGTGTGTTCAGCGGTTAAAAAACAGTCCAAAACCTTTTTAAATTTTTCACCCATACAACGACAAGTTGGTAAATTCTCCTTACTTATATCCATATAACTTCTGTAAAAAGTTGGGATAAGTTCATAACTCATCTAAGATCCAACTTTGTGTTTCAAAAGCCAAACAGTTTGTTTAAAGTTCCTATATGGTTCTTGAATTATTAACATTTAATGTTTTAAACTTGTGACGTCATTTGATTCTCGCTCCCATACACTGAACGCTGATTCTTTATTTCGTCGACTGTCCTATAAAAATTCAGTTGCAATATTTGCTGTAAACTACGTGTTCAGTCATCGTGTCTGACGAAAAATTGTATGCTTTATTTATTCCCTAAAGTAGCTCAAGTCAGTGGATCACGACCACATAAGTAATTATTGTTGAAAACAAAAAAATACATAACATTTTTCTCAATGAATACTCGTCTGATAAGAAAAGATTTGTGATGTATGGTACAATCAAGAATTGCTCGTAGAACCCATCAAGAATCAAAAACAAAAGTCTAACTCAGTCAGTCAATAGAGATTTCTGCTTATTACCACTGTGAAAACATTTATGGGGGTCTGAGCGGACTGACGGAGCCTAAAAGTTCTTTTAGCCGGCCTCGGCTATGCATATCAATTTTGAATAATATTATTGTGGATTCCAATGCGTACAGCACAATTTAAAATTGCTAGTAAATTCTCCAAAAATCCAGAAATCAAAAATCTAACTCCGTCGACCGATGGAGAATATCCTTAGGGTCGTTGCGTAATGATGCGAACTGACGAAGCCTTAGGTTTTTTTTTGAAGAAACGTTGCCCCTTAAAGTGTATATATCGGAATTATGGAATTTAGAGTGCTAGAAAGTTTGTCGAAAAAGATGAAAAATGTCGTTTATC
>JAOBAT010076232.1:0-20543 GCA_026413305.1 Hydrozoanthus tunicans | reverse complement strand
TGCAGGGGGTGGGTAGTATCTGAGGATCACTGCAGGGGGGTGGGTAGTACCTGATGATCACTGCAGGGGGTGGGTAGTACCTGAGTATCACTGCAGGGGGGTGGGTAGTACCTCAGGATCATTGCAGGGGGGGGTACTATCTGAGGATCACTGCAGGGAGATGGGTAGTACCTGAGGATCACTGCGAAGCGAAGCGATACCACCACCACCAAGAGCTTCTTCAAGGACAAAGTTAAACGCGTTGATACCAGGTAACTCGTATCTACACAACATTTTAAACATCGTAAGTAAACTACGTAGATAAAAAAATAAACATATTGTTAGCCTCTTTTGCTCGTTTCGCACGGTAATTTTTTCTTCCTAGTTTATGGTCAAAGCGTAAAGGAACAAGGAATAGAATGAAAGAAAATATTCGGTTGCATTACTTAAGTAACGAACCATATAGTGCTAAATTAAGTTCTAAATAGTTGGAAAGTTTTGATGAAAGAACCTTGATTTGGCGAGGCAATTTGTATTTACACTTGACAAGAAAGTGAAACAGGCGAAGTATTTGCTTAGGATGTTAGAACTGCGAAGATGTAACTCTTACTTGCCAGTGTGCTGGCTGTAAAAGATTTAGCTGACATTTTCAGTCGTTGGCAACTTTGATTTCAGCGTTTCCTTTCGTTTCTCCGCGTTTTAAAAACATACATACATCAATTTTGTTTTTTTTGTTTTTTTTTAAACATGTTCCTTACAATCTTCTGAAGACAAACATTCAAGTCTTGAAAACCTCTGAGAAAGTCAGGTAAGAAAGCGACGGCGCTGTAAGTTTGAAGTGGCGGACAAGGCAAACAAGTTTTTCAAGTTAGATACGTGAAACGACGTGAGGACTAGATTACCGTGTGTTCGTGCATTTTACCACTTGCATCGCCGCAAAACAACGCTTCCACTTATTAAGCATATCATAATTACGTCGTAGCATCAAGTGGATAAAATAAAGCAATTATTGTAACGAATTAAGCTTTCAATTTATCATTTGCTTTGGTACTTTATACAATGTTAAGCCCAAACCAAACAAACCTTTTAACACGGCACTCCCCAGCCTTTGGTTTGTCGTCCCACAGGTGTTGAAAATAGTTTTCCACGTTTTCCGCAGTTAGCGCATTTCGAATGAAAGGAACATAGGAGGGATGGCGTGAAATCACTCCTAAGGCGAAAAAATTTTTTTGTTACATCAACATACCGATACGTCATTTTAACAACATTGGTTAGGGGAGTGGGGTCGGGTGTTTCATCCTATTTGGTATTGTGACAGACTTCACACTTGTCCTTAGTCAGTTAGTACTTGTTACGCACGGGTTACGCACGTCTTACGCATTTGTTATTACGTGGGTGTTTATATAAAGCGTTATTTTGAAATATTTTAGATAATTTGTCAGTATTTTCTTTCTCGTAGTTGATTTCATAACTGGAAACCAGAGATACTTTCCTAAAAAGATAGACCAAGGTGTAAAGGCATGAATCGCGCTGTCAAAGATTCTGATTTGATTCGTAACGACTACTAATGCACGTCTCACTTGGTTGGTTGATCGAGCTTACTTTCGCTTTCTTGCGTTAGATGGTAGTAGAAGTATGCGCTAAAGTAAAGAGGTCGCCATCTACAGTTCTTAGAGTTCTAAGGAAGTCAGGTTTATGAGCGGAAGTAAGTATCAACGGAAGTGAAATGTTGATGTGTGAAGTCACGTGAGCGTGACGTAGGGAATTAGAACGAACCTTGTGCGTGGAAAGAGAGAGAGAGAAAAAGGAACGCCATTCTTTGGAAATGTTATGAGCCGGGCGGGGCCAAGTTAAAGAGAAAGTTTCGGAATAAATTATTGTTAGAAGACGAGAAATTGTTATACCAAAATGGGTTTGGTATAAAGTGGTGCCGTGACCAGGATCGCCGAAGTAAACACGGGTTTGAATCGATCTTACGCAGCGACCTGTTGTTGTTTATCGGCGAGACGAAGTGAAACACAAAACAAAGTTGTATATTGATATTTTATGGACATAATCTGAATTAGAAATGGAGGAGAATATTGAGAAAGAGATAGGGAAGCTGAAATACTATGTGGAACAAGCTGATGAATTAATAGATCAAAATGACCTGGATAAAATCAGAGTGGCTGTCAAGGGAACAAAATTATCGAGCGAATTTCAGAACTCATTGTTCAGATAGAAGAGGAAAAAATAGATAGCGGAAAGACATCGCAAGCAGTAAGACAGTGGAAGAAAGACACAAAGAGTAAATCCGCCAAACTGCTGGAGGAGAGGGACAAATTAGTAAGGCTTCTGGAAAAGAAGGCGCGTGATAAGGAAATTCAGACATTTCGAGCCAGACAAGAGTTTGAATAACGAATTACACACGAAAAACAACAAGCGGAACGCAAATTGTGGCAATAGAAATACAAGGCGGAGTTTGGAATGGCAGAAAAGAGGATGGAATTGGAAAATAAAGCGAAAGCAACTCAAGCGAAATTGCCAAAATTAAAAAAACACGCCGTGCAAGGGAACCTCGGCAGACTGGGTGCGCTTTGAAAACATTTTTTGACTCAAGTCGACGCGAAACCGATCGCTGATGAGGAGAAGTTTAGCTATCTGTTGGAGCTCGTAAATCCGAACGTAAGAGATAGAATAGCTAACATAAAACCAGGAACTGCCGGGTATAAAACGGCATTGAAAACAGAGTATGGGCAAACTAAGTTAGCCGTGAACGCACACATGGATGAAATAATTAATTTGTCATTGATTAAGGGCACAAACTATGAGCGAGTGCAGAAATTTTATGAAAAACTAAGCAAAACTTTGATGCCCTCGACACATTGGGAGAAGCGGATATGCTTAAGGGACTTGTTATGACAACTCTTAACAAACTATCTCATGTTAAGTCTGATCTTGTGAGAACCGATGATAGCTGGGAAGAATGGGAAATCGGCAATTTAATAAACAATCTGCAGAAATGGCTTCGCAGAAATAAACAAGGAGATTCATCTGGGGGAGGGCCAGACCCAAAGAAGAGGGAAAAACACTGGTATACCCAAAAGGGGGGTGACAAATATTTCTCAAAGACTAGCCCTGTATGCTTATTCTGTGAAGGGGATCATTGGAGAGATTCTTGTCCAAAGGTGACGACTATAAACCAGATCAGTGGGATGAGCTGCTGGCAAGGAGTACATACTGGAAGAGCCTCAGAGTTACAGCATGGGTGCGTCGGTTCGTGGATAATACCTCAACACATGGAGATAAGTCATCCAGAAGAACAGGACCGTTGACTACGGAGGAGATCACAAGGGCAAGAGACTACAGGAGATCACAAGGGCAAGAGACTACAGGAGATCCCAAGGGCAAGAGACTACGGAGGGGATCACAAGGGCAAGAGACTACAGGAGATCAAAAGGGCAAGAGACTACAGGAGATCACAAGGGCAAGAGACTACAGGAGATCACAAGGGCAAGAGACTACAGGAGATCACAAGGGCAAGAGACTACAGGAGATCACGAGGGCAAAGAGACTACTGGATACTGAGAGAGCAAAAGAAAAACCCAGAGAACTTGGAGGCTTCTGGCTGGAAGTTGATTAAAGATGAAAGTACTGGCATTCTGAAATGTGAAGGAAGAACGAAACAATACAGTCCCATCTATCTTGAACCAGGAATGTTCACAGACAAGCTGATTCTACATACCCACGAGCAAGTTATGCACCTCGGAACTGCACACACTATGGCGGCTATACGAAATGAATGGTGGATCCTCAAGCTCAGGGCTAAAGTTAAGAAGGCCATAAATGACTGCAATGTATGCAAGGTATTCAGGGCCAAACCATACGGACCCAAAGAGACAGTTCCTTTGCCGACATTCAGAACAGAAGGAGGAAAACCTTTCGAGACAACTGGAACCGACTTCGCAGGACCGTCGAATTACAAGATAACAAGGAAGGAGTGGGGGAAATGTTACATCTTAATCTTCACATGTGTTAGTACGAGATCTGCACATCTTGAAGTGACCAAGTCCCACACTGCTGAGGAGTTTCAGAGAAAGCTTAATTCATTTATTACCAGACGCACAAGGCCAAGACTCATCATATCGGACAATGCAAAGAAGTTTAAGGCAACTGCGGCATGGATACAGAAGATCGAAAGAGCGAGATTTCACAAGACCACCTAGCTAGAGAACAGATCGAGTGGCGGTTTAACCTGGCGCGTTCACCCTGGTGGGGAGGCATGTATGAAAGGCTAATCAGGGATGTCAAGAAGACATTATACAAGACGCTTGGTAGGACAGGCCTTGCGTACCACCAACTTGAAACAGTTATCATGGACATCGAGAGGAACTTGAACAACCGACCACTAACTTACGGAAACAGTCAAGTTTTGACTCCGAACATTGTTATGTGGGGAGAGAATGCCTACACGATCGAAGATTCAGAGGCAGATGAAGATGAGAAAGCGGTTGAAGAAGACAAGGCAACACGCCTGGCAGCGGTGGAGAAGGGAGTACATACACGGCTTGATGGAGCATCATCGTGTAAACAGGAAGACTGCTCATTATCCAGATATTGGTGAAGTTATGCTTGTCGTAGGAGATGATAAAAACCGAGTATAATGGAGGAAAGCGAAAGTGGTGCGGCACGTGCGAGGCGGAGACGGAGTCGTGCGAGGAGTGATACTCTTCACCAAAGGACGTCACATTGAACAACCGCTGAATCTTGTGTGCCCTTTGGAAATCAAGAGTAAAGTTGATGCGGATGCAGAACCACAGACCGAGGAGGATGTTCAACAAAGAGCTCAGAGCAACAGAAAAGCAGCGAAGGAGGCACAACGCAGAATTAAATCACAACTAAGTGAATTGGATGAACTCTGAACATTTAGAACACTTGTTTATGTTCATGTTTTTAGTTTTGTTGGTAAAAAATTGAATATGTTAATTTTTTAGGGGTGTGTGAGCAGAAGTGAGTGTCGACGGAAGTGTACTGTTGATGTGTGAAGTCACGTGAGCGTGACGTAGGGAACGAACCTCGTGCGTGGAGAGAGAGAGAGAAAAAGAAACGCCATTCTTTGGAAATGTTGTGGGGCCGGCGGGGCCAAGTTAAAGAGAAAGTTTCGGAATAAATTATTGTTAGAAGACGAGAAATTGTTATACCAAGACGGGTTTGATATATTTACGACCCGCAAGTAAGAAAGTTAAAAAGATATCAAACTCGATGGAAGTGAGAAGTGAGGGTGGAAGAGAAGGATTGATGATAGTCTTGTTTTGTCTTTACATGCAAGGTTAGACGAACGGGAAGTAACTCTTCTGTTGCTCGTGTTATGAAGTTTGCTGGCCTATCTAAAAAACACGTCCGTAATACTGTTCGGCGTTTTATGAACAGCACGAAAGTACCTTCAAGCAAAAATGAAAAGAGACTTTTTAGAACAATAGACAGAAAGGACCTATTGCCCTTCGCAAGACTAATGAAAGACTGCGACAAAAAAAAGGTAACGGACAGCATTTGTTTCTATCTTGACAGTGTTAGTTCTGCGCATAAACAATTTTCGCTGATTATACAACATAATAAGCTGCGTGAAAATCTGTCCTGCACACCGGGTCGATTATGGACCTGAGGAAGTGTCTCATAAAAGTTCATTCAATGAATTTCCTGCTCTTTCCGAGTGTTAAATAGCTGAAACGCTACTTAAATCAAGTGCAAAGTCATGCTGTCTACGGAACCAATTCTGAGAATGTGAAAGTGAAACAACACATCGAACTACTAGCTTCGCTATTGAAAAACATCTTCAACTCGTTTCTTGCCTCGGGTTCTTTTTCCAAGCTCGTTAAGAGAGGGTGTGGTGCACCCATTATTCACGAAAGCTGCAACAGAATGGGAGGACTTTGCGTCTTACGGTTCAGTCACCAACCTGACATATAGTTTTGCCTAGAAAACCAAGTTATAGTTGGCTCTATATATACCTAGAATTACAAGTTTATCACACAAGAAAATAGTAATACTCCAACACCAGCTAAAACAAACGACTAATTCTAATATACTATGTAGTTCATAGTTCAAGGTTTTCCACATATTACTGATCCACAATTTATCTTTAACGAACCTTATTTAAAGTATAACTCACCTATATTGAGGGTGTTGCCTTTGTCACCGCTCCTGGTGAAAGCAAGGGAGCTAAGAGGAAATGTACACCGGCCTTTGGGCATTCCTGAGAAAGAGAGGATAATGTTACGAGTCAGGAACCTGGAGCACTACTATGATAGAGAATAAAAACGCTTTTTAATCGCTTGAAGTACACGTGTTTCAAAAACGCTTGACCTTTTACTCGCTAAAAACATTTTTAATATAAAAGAACTACTTCAATAATCAATCGACCAAAAAAGAAACTTTTGGTTCTAACGGCTACAATAACAAGGAAGAGATTGAATAAAACAAATTAGCTAACAAAAGAAACACAGGGGTGAGAAAAAAAGGAAATGGCAAGAAAAGGATGGGAAAATACAATGAGAAAGGGAAGGATAGAAAATGGGAAAAAGATGGAATGGAAAAGAATTAGTAAAACGAAACAAAATTCTGCCAAGCCATTTATAAATTTGTGCCATTTTCCAGAAAAGCCTAAATAAATCACTTGGTTGAAAATGGCATACAACAGCAGTATGAACTGTTTAAGGAGATAAAACTTATACAAAGTTTAGGACGTCGAATGTATGGGAATACCCTATTAGTTTTGGAGAACGAAAATTTCACTTTTGACACCTATTTTATGTACACATACTTATTCTTTTGTTTGCTTGTTACTCATTCATTCACTCACTAAACTCGTCCTGCTCATTTATTCACTCACTATCTCACTTAGTCAGCATTATTTCGTTTTCTCCATCTTATTACACTATGTAGTACAGAAAAAATTCTTACGCATCCGCGGTGGAGCCGTGACAGTCTTCCCCTCGTGGGTACTCTTAGACCTTTGGGACTGAGCAACTTTAGGGGGCTGTACATGTTCCACACAATTGCCATCCATGTAGATATCTGCCTACAAAAACAAAATTCACAGATACATTAAAACTCAATTTAATGCTAACAGTGTGCAAGGCCATGGTCTGTTTAAACATCTTAAAAACCGAGAGCGAAGTTTGTACGAAAGTCCGAGGGCAAAATATTCTCCCCGACAGACCGAGCAAAACGAGGTTATTAAGATTTTTATTAAATGGCACATTAGTTTGATTAAAAAGCATTTATTTCTTGTAAAAGTATTCTCCACAATATGTTCATTGAAATTCAATTTTCGCACCGTCGACAAACTTGACGACTTTCTCCATTCGCTGAAAGTTTTTATTCACTGCTTTACCTTTCTGGTTATTATTTTCAGTTGACGTCTCTTGTAGAACTTTTCTCGGGTCAATCTTCAATACTTGTAATTTTGAGCGGATAATAAAATTCACTGCACATTGTTTTGACTTTTGAAGTCTGTAACTCAAAAAGTCTGTACGGTAGCTTATTGACCTAAGTTGAGCCAATCAGAACGCTGGAAATTTGGTTATTGACCGAAAATCAGAGTTACCATTTAATAAATATGCAGTACTAAACTACAGTATCATCGTGATGTGTTTTGTACTGTGTGAATAAAAAAGTTACTCAAGATGCTCATAGTAACAAATCCCGAAAGTGAACCTGAATAAAACTACTTCTTCTATCCTCATTTTAGACCTCTTTTTTGTAACTGCGTATGAAAAACAAAATTAACAGATTGATTTAATTCATAAACTTCCATTACCAGCTACTGTATTTGAATATTGTTATTGTATTCATACCTTCAGTTTTTCTTTTGGGTACAGAAAAGAGAAAAGCCGCAAAACTGGTGTGCTGTTGACAAACAAAATGGCTAAGTTTAGTTGGCAAAGTTTTGAGACAAACATGGACAATTAACGAAGCAGATTCAATTTGTCAGAAATCAACACTGATAGCACACAGAGTGTAGCAAAAGAGCAAGTTGCAATGTTTCAATTCAAGTTAATGAAAAAAAAAGCAAAATGTGACAAATTTCTGAAGGATTAACTGCTATAGATGATGTGAATAAAGAGTAGAAAAAGCACAATCTCACACTTTTGGACGACCCCCAACGATGGCTGTGAATCCAGGTGCTGAAAACAATGAAAATGTCAAGGGGTTAGCCCTAGACTGGTAATGTCGTACAGACATGCATGATAAATAGAATTCTTCTTTCATTCTGTAACATGTAACTTCTATTCTCCAAGATCTCAGTTGGTTAACCATAAAGATAGGCATACGACATAAAAAAAAACTTATAACCTGTTCAAGAACTTGTTACTCCTAAGGCGTCAACCAACTGCAAGTACAGTAATCCAAGCGACCCTTCCCTACTGCTTACCGTTCATGCTGCCCGTTCATACAAAACAATTGGCGCTTGTGCTTTCTCTTATTAATCCCTTATCACTTCGCACCGTCTACCAAACTACATTAGCTAAAACTCTTACGATCATTTAAGGCCTATTTAAAATAATATCTACTAATTATCATTGTTATTATTCTTATTATTGTAATAATTTATGTGAAGTACAGTAACTGAATAAACATTAAACTAGTAAATGAAACTTGCTTATTTGTCATTTCACATAACTCAATCAGAAAACTGAGATGAAGATATTTTTGTAATAAAAACCTGGCAGTTCCGCGGGGTAACAGTCCATATACACACCAATAATAGTGCAAACGTCACACGGATTACTCCTATCTACATACCAATCTTTAATGCAAGCACACAAATGGAATAACTACTTTTAAAGCCAGCACACAAAACAATAATAAGAATGGAAAATTTCTATCTTCATACCCGAACTACTTCCTAGACGCACATGGAATACAACAACCACTCTTTCTGTGTATAGTCATGCTAGTGAAGTTCATCACACAGATAATATAGAAACACTAGCACCAACATGCCTACACTAGTGCCAGCACTGAACTGCTATCCACTTACCCATACTGGTACCTGCTGATGCTATTTCTCTAGCAAAATATTCCAGTGCATTTTTCTGATGGTGATGAACTGCCAGCCACAGCACTGCCTCACGTGGACCCTATGTATGAGTTAAAGTAGTAGTTAAAACTAAACCATAAAAAAAGATTATTACTTAGTGTTACAAAAAATGTATATTGTTGTTATTTATTTCAGAACTTTATAAAACTATCAATAGAACCGTCTATAATTCTTTAGAACATTATGATGTAATTATTTAAAATAACATACGTATGGCGTAATGTTTTTTAAATATGGGTGCTTTTGGAACTTTCTAGAATATAGACCAAATCTCGTAGCACTAAGTGTTATTGTGTGCGTAGAAAGGGAGGAGAAGCTCTCTAACCTAGCTCCCTCAAAAAAGAAATGGAAGTTATTCTTTGTGTGATATTGCTTCCTGCTGAATTATCACTTTTAAAAATATTCGAACCAAAAGCATACTTAAGAAGCTTATTTCTTTCTAGAAACCTTTATGCTTTCATTCTTACGTATAGTATCTTGTGGTGAGTAAAACGTGTTAAACGACTGTCATCTGTGTTACAACAAGAATATACAATACAATAAATACTGCACCAAGATAAAAATGTTCTACATTACTTGTGAGAGCTCAGTAAATTAACCAGTATATGTATTTTGCATGGGTAATCCACATCAGAATCAGTATTACAGACATATAAATTCCACAGATGTACCAAAAAGACTAGTGTATGGTCCGAGACACACTAGTTTGGTACTGACCGCTGTCAATGCACTTGGCTGCGCCATCTTTCCATAACTCTGTTCCGATCCAATTACCTGAATAAAAATGCAATATTTTAAAGATAACTTTCAAGATTTTAAAGGTTCTCCAGCCCGTCCAGTTGGCATTCCATTAGGCAGTTATCAGCCTAGAACTATCATATTGTCGAGTAACCCGAATCAATGATTATCTTTGTTTTACACTTTGGTTCTACGTACAAATATGCTTTGCACACAATTGCAACAGTGTGCAACAAAATAACAAAGTACACAATTAGGGTACATGTCTCACCTGAACACTTGTCTTTGTGTAGTCATTTAAGCCAAGCATTTTGAACATTGATTGTGTTCTACAAATAGAAGTAACAAACCTAAAATTAAATATCATTTACACTTGTTGTCCATCATTACCACACCTCTGTTACTTTAGTCTAAAAGTCCAACCAGTGCAATTACCATCGCTGCCATTAAGGAGACCAAAACATGTACCAGTACTGTACATGCACAACAGTAGTACAATTTCCCTCATTTTGAGGGTACAAGTGAGACGCGCATATTTCTCTTTTGTGCCAAAAACATGAATAGAATGTGAAGCCCGCCCTGAAGATGCAGAATATGCACTCTCTTTTAACATTTTTTTTTTCAATATCTATTTACCTTTATTTCTGTCAATACTGCAGTAACTTAAATATAGGAAATTGAAAGAATTTAATACTCAATACTTAACACTCAATACCTGTTCTTTTCCTATCATTTCATGGATTCAAGCTCTTGAAAATAATTTTGAGATCACGCCCCATTTTTTCTTGAATTCTTTCTCTAATTATTTTTCTTCGCTGTATATTGTTCAGCCCGATGTTTTTGTCTGACTAAATCTGTAAAAACTGATATTTTCAGCTTTCTATTACATTTGCGGCTATTCCACAGGTAAAGTTTTTCTAGGAATATCAAAAAATGTAATAGTTTCTTAATCTAAGAACGACTATGATATGTTGTAATGACGTAGTAAAGCGTGTTCCTAAAATCAATAACCAGTAATTTGCAAATGGTCCCAGAACTTTTCGGAAAAGAACATAAAAAACCAAGTGATCTCTTGTCTCTCGACCCACTCCACAGAGTGTACACTCTCTTTAAAATCAGACTTAAGGAAGCCAAATGTTTACAAAAATTGAAAGTTTGTATGTGAAAAAGTCACACCTGAGCTCGACTAAATGGTACCGTGTTCTATAAATCACAACTAACAAGTACAATAACATAACGCTTTTTTGAAACAAGAAACATTTAAGTGGGCTTTCCCAGTACCTCTTGATTAGAGCTTCACCAACCCTCTTTGCCTTAAGAGAGGCAAATGGGCCACCAACTGGACACACTGCTGTTGCTCGGAAACCATCTGCGTATGTTGCACTCACCTGTTATGATGAATAACGAATGGGAGAGTAGTTTCTTAGATATGACAGGTTCAAACAATATTATTTTAGGCATATTTTACAACGAGGATCGGTGTTACTACAGGGTCTGCTAGGGGGAATACCTTCATTAAAAGAGACTACTGGGATTAGAAAAACTAGAAAACTGTTCAATTGGATGAATGTCAGACAGGTCGGAGTAACTCAGTGAGTGATATCTTCTGAAGCGGGCATGACTGGAAAATGCTATAAATGAGTGATGCCATCAGCACTACAGACTGACAGGTTGAAATGCCTCACAGAACAGGATTTTGCGGGACAAGCTGAAAAAATAAGTGATGCCATTGGGACTACACAGGTTGGAATACGAAAGACTCTACAGGGAAATGCGATATGGCTAAAACAACGAGCGATTCCTTCAGAATTTCACAGGCTGGTATACCAAAGACAATACAGGATATTGAGGGATAAGCTGAAAAAATAAGTGGTGTCTTCAGGACTGCACAGGATTGAATACATGAGACACTACACGATACTGAAAACAGGCTGAAAAAAAAGAATGGTACCATTAGGACTACACAGGTTGGAATACATAGAATACTGTACGGTCAGAACACATTATGCGAGTAATAAGGCAATGACTACTTTGCCATAAACATCAAATGGAACACTATAAGCGAAATGGAGTGGCAAGTCAGGCTGAAATCACCTTGTAATGATCTGTTGGAGGTTCACCAGTTGCACCCTGGACCAAAACTCCTCCACCATCATAACCTTGAACAAAACAATAAAGGATAGAAAATTATTATCTATCAATCATTTAATAATTGTACTTATGAACCTAATTCATAATTATGTTCAAGATAGAAAATCTCTTGTCTGACTAAACTTAGTCACTACAGTATATTGCTTTAAGATCAGCTTGAAAATTTTTAGTTGTGGGCAAGTTAAGGGGGCTCAATGCAATGGTAAGTACTACTAAGTAAGTGCTACCAGTGTTTCCCTCTACTAATGCACGTCTAAGTAACCTCAAACTATAAGCTCTGCAGCTGAAGTTGCTTGTTACGTGTTTCCATCAGCGAAACCCTAGAAATGATTTCCCTGAAGAGTAACATCAAAGAGATTCTCGCGACTCTAAACATCAGGGGCACGTGTGCTATGGGAAAGCAAAACACCTACAGAAAACCGTTGGTCCTCAACTGGTTGGGCATGTATTCCCAAAGCGTCAAATAGCTACCCTTCAGAAACCAAAACAAACACCGTAACAACTTGGTCACATGAAGAGACAAAGAATGAAGTACAGACTGCCTGTGAAACTGTTTTGACCAAAAGCATAAGTGAAGATTGAGTAATGCAGGGTTAAATCCATGTATGAAACAAGGAAGTACATGTGCAAGTAGTAGCTCCAAAACTTACAATATGGGATTCAGAGAAACTATATGGAAAGTGTGTGGAGAGATAACAGGAGACAGACAATCCTACAGATATTTAGGAAAGGAAACAGAAAAAGACAAGCATCAACTGGAAGTTAGAATCATTATGAAAAAACTAGCAGTCTAATGGTTTGGGAACCTATATTAGTGAGGACTAAACTGGCCAAATTAAGTTCCAGATGGCTTGACAAGACTGCTATTTAAACTACTGTACTTCCCACGTAACCTGGGTTAGGATTAGATTCTCTGGGGCAAGAGTTTCAAGTATTTATGGACAAAGTGACACGATTCTGATGGGAAATAATAACACTGGGAACAGAATAAAGTGAAAGACAAAGGGCAAAAAGCACAATATTATGTGTTCATTGTTTCCTTATATGGAATGCCAAAAGTTACTAAGGTGCTGCCCATTGCGATCGATACACATTCATTTTCTACAACTGCAGTTGGAAAAGTTCCTTGAACAACGTTAGAGTCAAAGCAGGGGGGGGGGGGGAAGTAGACTCTGATAATGACTTGGTTGTAGAAAAGAAAAATACAGACTAGCAGAGTGATAAAGAGAAGGCTTCATACAAACTGCGATCAGTATAGTTGTGTGTACGTTCCACTTCTTGTTGACTGTTTCAGTTACTGCACAGCTGTTGTCACACCTACCTATAAGTCCTTGCATTCTTACTTGTGAAAAATCACAAACAACGTCTGGCAGAGTGTACTTAGTGGGATCTCCAATCTCATAGATTAACTGTCATAAGACAAAAGTAACAAGCAAACTATTTTATGAAAAGCAGCTTAATAATTATCCATCGTACGCACGTAACTAAAACCTTCCTCCCACCTTTACAAAACATAATTTAACACCATAATCAATAATACAAAGTCCCTATCAAGCTTATTTTACTAATTTTCAGATGAAAGTAATAGTTATTTTTGAAAATAAAACAGTTTCTCGTTGTTCCTGTCATATTTTTTATGCTTGAAAAGTGCAATGCTGATAAACATCCAGAACAAACTTCAGTTACCTTCTTATATGGTTTAATTCGGCCACCCCTTGGACTCAAAACGCTCTTTAAATAATTTCAATCAGTTAAGAAACAAATCCACATAACTTTGGACGATGCTACTGTTTACTTCTAGAATGTACCCTCTGAAAAATACAGTACCTGTTCAGAAAGCGTTGATGGAGAAACCAAGCCACCTGTGTTGGGAGGTTTGGTTACTATGAACCTTCCATCTTCTGCACATTCCACAATTGGATACCCCATGTTATCCCTGAACAATAAAGTAAAATAAAGGGTAAAGCGTGCTAATCTCGATATTTGTCATAAATAACATGACACAACATTAATAAACATGAAAAGACATAGCTAACAAAAGTGTCAAAAGTGTCAAAGACAGTGATCAAAAATCATAACCATCATAAATTTTTTAAAACTTATTTGAGCTTTCTGCAAGTACATTGTGTAAGCAGCTTGTTGCTTAACCAGCAGCTCAGTTAAGACAAACAAGTTATAGTTGGGTCATATCATGTCGGGTAATGGCTAGGAAGTACCTATTAGCAGTCCTACCATAATGGGTCAATTAATTAATTCTTGGTATCACCCTAACCCAATATGACAGGACCAGTTATAGGTATCATCCTAACCAAACAGAATGAGAGCAAAGACGGAAAAGGCCCTACAACGCTAGCCGTACGTCTTTTGAAGCTGGTAAGAATGGAACTTGATTAAAAATTTTTTTTGCTGATCTAAGGTTTCCTTCCTGGTCTGTAAAATTCTTTGTCTTGTTATCATTTAGTTGCAAGCTGTTATGTAGCCAGGGCTCAAAGTGGGCGACCAACTGGTCGCAAATGTGACTAACTTTTTAAAATGCGCCTAAACCCTCGAAGTTAGTCGCATTATTGCACCTAACGTAAATATTGAAGTGCGATTGAAAAACCGCAGCAAGTTATTTACATTCACGAAGATAAATGTCTGGAAATGATGGTGAATCATTGTCGTCTTTGTAAAAGTTGTAAATAAAAAGAAAAGCTGTTTTCCACCGTCTCTTGTCTGGTTTTTATCGATTTTTTTTTGATCCACATTTGTCGGTGATCGCCTTGCGACCCCGTCGTTGCCCACTAGACAATTGGATACTTCGTTTATGTTCCTTGAAAGAGTTCATGGATATTCCGCTGGCTAAGATAACTAAAGGCTTTTGAGCCTTTGCGCCTAAAATTTTGGAAATGCGCCTAATTTTTGAAAGTTAGTCGCAAAAATGCGCCAAGGAAAAATGACGAACTTTGAGCCCTGGTAGCATCCTCAGATTGATGCCTTTAACTTTAGTTTGGTGTGCTCGAGGTCGCTAGCATAAGATGTGCTGAAAGTGTAATAGATCCGCATGTCATCGGCGTATTAGTGGAAAGAGACCCCGTGGAGCTCATGATGTTTTCTAGTGGTGCCATTCAGAGTGAGAACAACAGGGGCCAGGCACGGATGATGCGGCAGATCACTCTTTTTCAATAGATACAAACTACCTCCTATCCTCCAGGAAAAACAGCTCGATAAATTACGTCTTGTATGGCAAAGCGGTCACGTAGCCTTTGAAGCAGTATGCGATGGTCTACAGTATAGAATGCTGCTGACAGATCAAACAGCAACAGAAGTATCGAGCGCAAGATGTCATTTTGCATCCGCAAAAGTGTTGACTCCATGCTATGACCTACTTTGTAGGCTGGCTGAAAATCTCCACCAATCCATTTGCCTCAGATGAACAATTTACTTTCATGGCCAAGACCCGTTCACATAATTTCAATGTGAACATTACGTTGGATAAAGGCCTGTAGTGGCAAAGCAGTTCATCCCTCACTGACAGGGTCGTAATCCTTACTGACTGTGAATTTAGTACAGTAAACAGTATAGGTTTAAAAGTAATAGGAAGAGGTTTTAGCGGTTTGCGATGGAGTATAATGTTGTTGCTGTTAGTTACAGTATTGTGAGTAGTAGATGAACAGACAGATAAAATAGATAAAGTGCATTAATTACACGTTTTACAAACCAGTCAGGAATTGTCTGCCAGTCAGTATAAATTCCTCCAGTGGCCTGGGCACCACACTCAATGAGATGACCTGCAAGGCTGCAAACATGTATACATTGGTGATCGTTTATTGGTGAACTTTAAAGTCAAACTTTGAGGTTCGCTATTTGACATCGTTAAAAGAATTTGTAAGTCAATAAAACAGCACTTAATATCATTACACACTTAAAGGTAGTATAGATTCATAAAAAAATCAACGTTTCAAAGTCAACCGGCCACCAAAAATTCAAAATTCAAACTTGTAAATTGTCTTGTTTATAGTAAAAAAAAAGTCGAAAGAACTATTTTTTATGTTCTTACAGTTAAAGTCATAAAGCGTGAAAGAAGACACTAGGGTTGTGTCTTGGTGTAAAGTGAGAAATAACTAATTCAACAACCACTTTGAAGATGAAGTCCGCATGGCTTTGAAACGTCCTTCTTATTGGTGTTAGTCTTCATTTTAAATACTTTCAAAAAGTCTCCATTAATAAATTAAAAATCAAAGTTTTTGCCCTTTGAAATAACAGAACTTATAAATCTTGAAACACCAACAAATGCTCTCCAAGTACCAAAATATGAAACATGTGTTTAAATTGTTGGCTTGAGGTTAGCCAAAAAATGCAAGCAACAAAACTTTGTAGTCCTTAAATCTAAACAATTTTCATTGAATGATTGCGGAACACTTCAGGTTGATAATATTTACGATGGGAGCCATAAGTAGTTGGTAACAACATCGGAACACAGACCGAGGGGGGAATGAAAGCTACTGACAAATAAAAAAATAATCAGATGAGACTTTTAATACAGTACTATTATGTCTATCACTTTCTTGTTCAACAGTTATAGTTTTTGTATTTTGGTATGGTAGCGTTGCAAAGTACCATAACTATAGCTTATGTAAGACCCGTATTTAAAGTACTGATAGTCTGAATTCTGACCAACAAAATGTGTAAAAAAAATTATAGCAACCATTGTTTGGCTGATAATAAATTATGCACTGACCTGCCAGCTGCGAGGAGGTCATACTCATCTTCCTTCCATCTAAACTGTTTTTTACAAAATAATATCAATGCTTATGTACTTACTCTTGATAAGTAATCGTTGCACTAATTAATATGAAATAAGGGAGATTACAAACAGTCATTTCATTCTTTCAGTTTTTAGTTGTTCTGTTTGATTATGTAACGTACTTTTCATTAAACGTTTTCAAAGCAAAAGTCTTTCTTCAGTTCTTACAAGCTATGAATTTACTACTCTACAAACATTTCTCAGTATTTTTGACTGTTCACATCAGATATCAATAAATTATTATAGAAACTTGACATAAATGTACTTGTGACCCCCTGTGGGATTGATGGATTTTGTGAAACACAATATTGGTTAGAAGGATGTGGAGACAATGGCGTGGTAGGATTCCAGGAGGCCATTTGCCATGCTTAGTTCGTGTTAATGTTTCCAGAAAGGCAGGAGAGGGATATGTAGGTGTTGGTTGGTTGAGGGCCAACCACAGACGCGAGGCAGCGAAACCTAACGCTGTTTTAGCCTGAAAAAATGTTTTATTTTTGTGAAATAAAGATGAAAGAGATGATAAAGATGTGATTTTGAGAAATATTCCTATTGAGTATGTAGACTAGCACTAATGTAACTGGAGGTTGCAACCTTACTTTTTTGACATGGATTTTTATGTCTGTTTCTCTCAGTGTTTGTTTGAATACCAATTCAACTGAAAATGGCTGTGATGCCACTGATTTGAGATATCTGTCGTTCTTCTATGTTTTCTTGTCTTTTGTCCAGCAGGACGGATCTTTCTGCAGACTTGCTCGGTCTGGACTGGTACCGAGTTGCGCACGCAAGGATTTTCGGGTAAACCTTCTTGGCATTCTCTAGCACATGCAGAAAGGAGTGCTTTTGGATCTTTCAAGGAGCTTGGTAATCAAACAAGAAGGATACATGTCCATGCACTAAATAGTAAATTTAGATGGTGTTCCAGCTCAGCTCAGTTCATATTTGTCGTTTGAAACTCTTTCACACTTGCGAGAAATCAAGTTGCAATTATTGGCCTACTTCACTTCAATCAAAACTCAGCAGCATTTGCGTAACCGCGTGGTTATTACTAGTTTTAACAATAATTGCATGTCTGGGCATGGGGCAGTAGCTTTCCGCACTTGGACACAATCAAATTGAATCCGTAAGAGCGAGCAAGGTTGGGTCCTATGGGCACAAGCGATCTGGAAGCACTTGAAAATTGTCAGCATCATCAGAATGTCCGTTGTGCTCCTGGAAAGGCGCCCTTGATAGTAAGTCTGTTGACAAGATGGAGGATACTCAATTGTAGATAACTCTAAAACTGTAGCGTTGTAGGAACAGCATCATCTTCTGGAGGCGGTTCAGTTCTGCTGCTTGGTCTCTGGAAAAATAATCGAAATTATCGGTGGCCTGCATGAACAGTAAAAACCGATTTTCTGAGCAGCAATTGGGCGAATTTGTGGCTTACACAATGGTGAGGCATTCTTCTTTGATTTGTGCAGATCACTTTTGAGTTGAGACGAAGCTTTTGAAATGTAGGCTAACAATTGCAGGGAAGATTTCTATTGTCAAAAACTTTTCTAGGAAGGATTTTGGTGGGCTGTAGTGCAGCTGTCCACGGTCTGCAGAACAACAGGGGAATTTAAATTGTATTACGCTAAGCATGGTGCAGAGGTCACGCGGGTCTTGACCTCGTCAAAGCCTGTTGGTGCTGTATTTACCACTGGAAGGGTACATCGTCCCTGGTGAGATCACAAAGCGGGTATTGCATTCAGGAACCTGCTACCATGCTTTGTCACCAGGCTGGGCGTGCTGAAAATGGCTGTAACAACGGCAAGATTTGGTCGGACACAGTCGTAATGAGGTGGCCCATAAAAATGCACGAAAAATAAATATTTATTTGTTGGTACTCAGCTTGATCTAGAGTTTTCAAAGCGCTAGAGTGAAAAGCTTTTAGTCTTTGTCAATTCTTGCTTCAGTATCAGTGGTGCTACAACCAGAGACTAAGATGTCATTTGTGATGCTGATGATTTGAAGGGTTTCAGGAACCATATGAGCCCCTTTTCTGAAGGCGATGTTTTGCTGAAAGGTAGTATTGTCCATCTGTAAAAGCAACATGGTGTTGACATTGAAGTCCGCAAAGAAAGAGGTATGCACTGAAGTGCTTCCTTTACACTGATTCAGTCACGTGTTTCAAACCACGTAGCTTGTGTAGGTTTTCTTACAAGGTTGGAATGATGTACAGTTTTTTGGCCTTCAGTTGGCTTACAGTAGTTGAGGGTTTGGGACTGCCGGTTTTTACTGGCTAAGTTGTAGTCGGCTCATGCTCCACTAAAGCTGTATATCCAAGCGGTAGGTTCAGATACTTGTATCAGTTGGCCTGTTGCTTCATAGGCTTCCAAGGCAGCCTTAATTTTCTTTCGTTTTGAGATGTACTGGCACATGGTTGGTTTGAAAAATGGATTTATGTTGAGGTTAACATGTAGGCCAAGGTTACCGAGGTTACCATGATCAAACTTCCATACCTGCGAACTTGTTTAATGAGGGTTCGTGCAAGCCGACGACTGAATAATCAGATGGGCCATTGGTGGTGGCGCATTTCTTGACAAAATCTACATTCTGTGCTAGCATGCCCCGTTTTTTGCTCGCTTTTGTACTGATATGGGCTGGCTGGTCATGTGGACAACTTGTAATTTTAGGTTGTGAGTGACGGTTCCCCTTGTGGATAGAACGATTTGCCTGATATGTTTGATCAGCTGACTGTGTATGGCATACTGTAACTACTGTTGCAGCGGGTTAGAAATTGGCCAATGGCATTCTAGCTAGGTTTGTGCATGATTGGGTGTTGCAGTGGATCTGGAAGGGGATTTGTATATGGCCGCTGAAGTCAGACCTACTAGAGCGAGGTAAATAAAAGGCCTTTTGCCATAGGGGATGGAAAAGGAGTTGGTTTGTTTTCTTAAATTGAGAAATAAATTTCATGTTTGGCGACAGCTTCGCATCCATAAATGGGGTTTTCATCTTTTCTGCACATGTTCCTGCTCTGGTAACGATTCGCACATCTTCTGGGTTGCTGGTCAGGGACTCGTATGTCTCTTGCTGCTTGTTGGTACATACTTGCAAATCGACCACATTTTAGCTTAGATGTAGTTCTTGCTTGTATGTTTTCCTTTCTCCTGTCAAGTCTCAGTATTCTTCGAACTGAAAACAGTCGGGGAAACGGGTTTCCCAGTGACGGAAGTGGTCTTGATTTGCTTGGACACCCGAGCAGCGAGAATTAGCTTTCATATTTTGGCGTTCTTGTGTGAGTATGTGATTGCAACAATCCAAAAAGTGTTCAGAGTTGGTAAATATTGCAACTGCTTATGGGTGGATGTGTCGCTGACACTGGATTTGAAGATAGCAACGAGTAAATTGCAGTTGACAAGTTTGTTTAGATTCCTTCTGACATGATGATGTGAGATCATAGTCAAGAGAATAACTCATAAACACTATTGATACTTTATTCTCAACCTTTTCCAAAGGCACAAGTACCTGGGATATCTGCCTGGCGGGAACATGATCGCACTGGATGTTTTTACTATGTGTTAAACTAAAAAGTCTAGACAATTTTAGAGACTGAGTTTGGTGCTCTTTAAGACCCAGGCTAAAATTAATCTTTGCGAGGTGACTGGTTATTTCTGCGGTATACGCTACCCTGGCAACCTACCAACTCCCCCCATGCACTTAGGGTTCCTGTGTGGTTACGCTATTCACACATCACCCTGGCAACCTACCAACTCCCCCCATGCACTTAGGGTTCCTGTGTGGTTACGCTATTCACACATCACCCTGGCAACCTACCAACTC
>JAOBAT010076221.1:2050-20550 GCA_026413305.1 Hydrozoanthus tunicans | reverse complement strand
GGGGGTTTGTACCAAAACTGTGCCATTTTGAATAAATAATCAATTTTGCCAGTAAACTGGATAAATGAGATTTTCACTGGACAAACAAGATTCGCACCCCTCATGGTGTTGAAGTTTGATGCATGCATTGGAGTTGGTGCAGTTTTGTTCTTGTGGAGCTGATTTTTGTTCAGCAAGTTTCTTCAACTTACAATGCGATGTTTTTAAAAGGATCATAGGTACAATTTTTCAAAGCCTTGTCAGAGAAGTGTGTACTACTTCTGGAGCTTGCAGAAAACCTGATGGTGTGAGAATGGCTTGCACTGTCCATGTCTACCGAATCCGCTCCCTTCATCAATTTGACTGCACAAAATACCGCTTGGTTGAACAATCCAGATGAGCTGACACTTATTCTTCGGAGGGCATTGAGCCAAACTACCCACTGTGGTCACAAACCAAAGCAACCCAGTCATTGTACTTAGTGGCCATTGAGCCTAAGGATAGATTTCAAACACAAAGCAAATCAAAACAAGAATTTGAAATGTAGCAATTTTTCAACACATAAATGTCGAACACACTTTTTAATCTGAGATTACTACTAGTTATAATTTTATACTATGATTACTGTCTTTTGTTTGCCACTTGAATTAAGATTTTTATTCTTAATATATGTAAGTGATGTTTTAGCGGTCATGTTGATCCTATGAACAAGAGTTTTGGCAATTTCTTTTGTTTAGGGAACCATTATGACTGCTTTGTCATTTGTTTTTGGCTACATCTAGGAAAATAAATGCAAGTTAGGAGTCAAAACACTGTATGATCTGGGCAATGCTATTCCCCATTCTTAAAAAATTACAACCTTTTTGGCTGGCAAACAGTCAGAACTTAGTACTAGATCTATTGTAACATCCGTGGACCAACATGCATGAGTCACTATCATTAATAATAGTTGACCTGCTTTCTTTAGGCAAGGTACATTGCTTCCTGCATTGATGAGATCAAACAAGAGCTAAAAGAGGGCAATGCACAAATGAAAGCAAATGCTGTTGCTAAACTGACTTACGTAAGTTGTTGTTACAAAGCCACCAACACCAACTGAGTATGAAGCAGTGACTTTAGTTTTGATAAATAACATGTGTTTCTTGTTGTAGTATGTAGATGTGATTTATTTATCGCCAGATGCCCAGCAGAACTACAAGTTGTACAAAGGGCCCCCCACCCCCTCCTACTAAAAGTTTGTTGGCTTGGTAACCTCACCTCCATCTGAGGTTACTATAATTATCTAATGATGATTATAGAGGTAATAGAAAGGTTAAATTTAAGTTGTTCAAAGTTTTATCCAGTGTTTAAAAGTTTAAAAACACCTTAAAGTTAGTTTGTTTTTGTCTGGTTGTCTTGATAGATGAATATATACATGATTCAACTAAAAGTTGTATGGGTTCCAAAGTGCTGCTACCTTTGTTACTTATGACTGAGGAAGATCATAATTGGCAAAATAGATTCCAAAGTTCTTATGATGATAAAGACTAATTATAGTTTGGAAGGCAACACCACGAAATATTAATGGCTAGTCGGGAGAAAATATTTTTTGTTTTGGGTTTAGTTGGGGAGAAACAGAGCCCAAAGTGAAAATATATTTTCGTCTAACTCTGTCAGTATTTTGTGTTGATTATCACTTGCAGTTAGTTGTGTATATATTGCGATTCCAACTGCTTGGAAGTTTTTGGTGGCATTATAAAGCTTAGTTTGCTGCCTTTAGTTCCCCAAGGAATTTAGAGGCATACTAGTAGTATAAAGTTTAGTTTTCCTAACATGAAATACGTTTCCATGACTCCCAGAACAGTGGTTTTCTGTTATTGGCCAAGAAAAGAACAGCTGGTATACTGTACCATGCATGTAAGTCAATAAAGAAACCACAGTTTTGAGACAACGATACCACAGAATATCAACATCTCAAAATGAAAGCTTGCATTTTAGCAAATTGTGATACTAAATATAGTTATGGCAATACAAGCTGTAATGAACAAGTAAAATTATATATATAAATTATGTTATTTCTGTCAGGGAGGTCCATATTGAAAAAAACTGTGCCAGAGGTCTTAAGTAAGGTCCGAGGCCTACACATAGAACGAGGGCACAGTGTCAGTAGGAATCTCCTGACTGATTAATAATGCAGTTATTTTTCCTCTGAATTTTTGTGTGATTTTATGAAAAAAGATGTACGTTCATATTTACGGAAAGATGGGAAAATTCCACCTGCTCATTGAATCTGAATCAAACAACAGGATTCGTTTCTTCTAGCCCACTCGTGTGAATTGTTATTAACAGAGGTTGTTATTACCACTTTAATTGTAATTAATTTATTATCAAAATACCTTTTCTTATTATTGTTTTCATTATTTTTGTTATTAGCTTCAAATGCTTGGTTATGACATCAGCTGGGCAGCGTTCAATATCATTGAAGTGATGAGCTCATCCAAGTTCACCTTTAAGGTTTGATAACCTAAACATTCATGTACATGTTTATAATATGTATTTACTGGCAGCCTTTAAGTGTACAATCTTGATAAAACTCATTTTATGAATGTGTTCAAGCATAGCCACATTTTGTATAAAAGGTCAGATCAAGAGATTATATGAAGTTCTGAGAAAATTTAATATGTATTAATTTGATTGAAATGATTATGTTTCTTTTTTTTAGAAAATTGGCTACCTTGCTGCATCAAACTCATTTCATGAAGAGCTTGACATCTTGATGTTGACGACAAACATGATTAGAAAGGTATTATTAAGATGAAGCAGTTTTGCCTCATTGTGTAGTATTGGATAAAATTAATTAATTTAATAACTACCTCGGCTTAACCCAATAAATTACAATTAACTTTAAAGTACTTGAATTTCAAGAAAACAAAGAGTAAGTGAGAATCGTTATCCCAATTTAGAACTAAATGTCTTTTAGTCAGAAAAAAGTTATTGCCTAGTACTTAGCTAGTTGTGGAAACCATTACTCAGGGGAGTCAGAGGATTGATGGTTGAGTGGTTAGCACTCATATATCCGACCTCTATGGACCTTGGATTGAATCGTGGGTATCATCTGTGAACTAAAATTTGTCGATCTTCTTCTGACTGCAAGGGTTTTTCACTGGGTTCTCCAGTTTTCCGCCCTCCACAAAATTGACTTTCAGGCTGAGGTGATTGAATATAAGCGACTGGCTTGGGAGAATGGGCAACTGCTCACAGCATAGTGATGGTAAATAAAGTTAATTTAGTTTAGTTTTTAATATTATTTTTACTCAAAGGCATGTGCCATACTCAAAGCCATAAATTATAATAAACATACAGCCCATCATGTATACTTGTGTTCTCTTTACCCAGGACCTGTGTAGCATGCAGATGTATGATGCTGGCGTTGCGATCTCTGGATTCTCCTGTTTTGTAACACCAGATCTTGCAAGAGATTTGGCCAATGATGTGATGAACTTGGTAAGCAAATTAATTATTATTTTGTACACAATAATTTATATTTATTTGTTAATGATCACAAGTGCCTGTGTGTTGCAGAAACAAACTATTTTGTTAAGGGGAAGCACTTGATTTGAAGTGACTGATTCCAGTTATTGAATTGATTTTGAATTGTGTTTAATGAGTGAATTGTTTGTCTGAATCAAAACAAATTGTGTGGACCGGTAAAGATGCTTATAAGAAGTTTTATTCAAGCTCTCCATGAACCCATGGTGCCACAGTGGACAAGTGGTTAGTGTGTTAGACTTATAATCCTGGGGTCGCAAGTTCGAGCCCCTGTCAGACCACTGTGTTGTGGCCTTGAACAAGACACTTAACATGACTTTGTTCCAGTCGGCTGAGGCCCTGTATAAATGAGTACCAGTTCTGCTGGGGGCTAACCTGCAATAGATTAGTGTCCTGTCCAGGGGGAGTCAAGACTTTTATCCGCTTAACAATGCGGAAACCAGAGAAACATATGCATGCCAAGTTGATGGGCCCCTTTGCTGGAGTTTAGCAGAGCTCTCAGTAATGCAATGTAGAACTTATTTCAAAGTTAACCTGATTTGCAGTTTTACCAGCAATCTGTGGAAGATTGAGTTGCTGGTTGTGTTATCTTCATGTGCATTTAAAATCTATGCTACAATTTAGTTTCTATTTCTTTTTTTGTTGAATTAATTTGTGTTTCATAAACAGCTTGTCTCCACCAAACCTTATATCAGGAAGAGGGCAGTCTTACTGATGTACAAGATTTTTCTGAAGGTACAAGCTAGAACCGATATTCTTTTTTATTTCAACAACCAATAATCCTAAGTTATGTTATATTAGATCTATGTAGTGAGGCAGAAACAAAAATACTATAAAACTACAGATGATAGATGTTGTTAAACTTTCCACCTCAAGTATTGCATTCTAGCATTCGGACTGGTTCAATCAAATTTGGTTATCAGCTTTTATGCAGAATTGACCATATATGGAAACTGACTGTGTATGCAGTGTTGCAAAGTGCTAACGTTGGATATGAGATGGTTTATAGCCAACTCGATGCTATGCGCCTCTTTTGCTAGTGACCATATCATATCCAACATACCTTCTTAGAGTAATTATGGAATGATTATATATATAATAATATTATTTGAGGTATGAAGTACAGTTGGTGTTGTTTACAAAGCTGTTTGTATGTTCTCAGAACTGAGCTTTAGTATAATTGTGTTGCTCACACCATATGTAGTTCCCTGAGGCACTTCGGCCTGCGTTTCCTCGACTAAAGGACAAGTTAGAAGATCCAGATCCAGGTGAGGGCAAAATAACTATCCATCAGACTGCAGGGGGAACAATCTACAGTGATGGTAGAATTAATAAATGTCTCTCTTTATCACTCTGTGTGGAGTTCTAAAGGGCTCAAATTCTACCAAAATGTCAAAGCTGGCTACCAGATTGCGTGGAACCTTTGTGACTGCATGATTAACAAAGACTTGCAGTTGTTTCTAAGTTATAAACAAAGTGATGATCGAATACAGCTTATCATTCAGCCTATTATCTTGGGCAAACAAATCTAGAAACAAATGTAGTTGTTAAATAGATTTCTCTTGTAATGAACAATGAACAATGAACATTAAATTGGAATAGAAAGAGAAATAGAGCCATTTATTCTATTGATTTGTGGAACTCTTAGTAATTATGGTAATTAGGATTGTATATTGTAATGGTCAAGTATCAAGGTTTGTTGTAATTATTGTGGTCCGGGCTTCACGGTCAGTTTAACTTTTCTATGTGTACCATGTATTCTATAGCCAGTAGAAATATAATTTATTTTGACTGCTGGAGCAGAACCTTCACTGCATGTTGCAGTGTGATTAATGTACTTGATTAAGGGAATATTAGGATTTCAACAGTCTTGCATACTCAGCTACGGACACAAAATGTAGTTTGGAATGCTCACTGAAAACAGTTACTGTATGGCAACTGGAAATTGTACCAAGACAACAAGATTTTTGTCTCCCAGTGGTAGCTGACTTGCTGTTTGAAAAAAAAAGTTAATTTGAACCTCTGGGAGAGGTTGTTTATTAAACCACAGTTTGGTTTAAGGTTTTTCTGTACATTTGGTATCACAATTGTAAGATTGATTAAATTAAACTTACAAGTTATCCATCGTTGTCCTTATTATTACAAAAAAGCCACTTAACATCCCTTTAAGGAGCAGAAATAAAAACCAATCATTAAATAAACTTTGTTTCAGCTTAGTTACTTAATACAGTTAATGTTTTAAGATGTTTGTATTTGTTTCATTTTTGTTCTTTTTCCATTTCTGACTGGGCTAGATGACAATCTCAAATTACATCTGTTTTAGGGGTTCAGTCTGCTGCAGTAAATGTTATTTGTGAACTTGCCCGCAAGAATCCCAAGAACTATCTGTCTCTTGCCCCACTGTTCTTCAAGCTGATGACCAGTTCCACTAACAACTGGATGTTGATCAAGATCATTAAATTGGTGTGTATACTAAATATATACAGTACGAACTTTAAATTAATTGTCATTTTCTCAATGAAAGTAAAGGTATTCCTCCCGGATGGGGGGGGGGGAGTACTCCGGGGTCAAAAAGGTAGGGATGACCATTGGAAAAATCCCCAAAATTCCTTAAAAATACCAAGAGATAAAAATTTCCAACCCTAGAAAATACCTCTCGGTTTTAAAATTACCCTAAGAAATACCAATTGAATGCTGAAATTTTTCCCTGGGTACCTAATGGGTCGGCACTAAGTTGCCTTATGTGTTGCTGAACATGATATACAGTGAATAAAGGCATGTGTGTAATAGAATCAGCTATCTTCACCAAAGGACATCTTTTTGAAACTTCTTATCAGCATGCACATTTGCTAAAACACAGGACTGAAAGCAGTCCAGTAGCTTGGTATTTTTAAACCCTAAAAAATACCAGGCTCTTGGTTTAACATCAGATTTCTTTTTACAACCCCAAAAAAATACTAGACTGGCAATTTTAATCCCTAAAATAACGACGGCCATACCTATCACCCAAACATAGGGAGTACCCCCTCCCTAAGTTAAGGAAAAATTGTTATGAATGTAATCAAATTGCACAGAATCAATTGTTAACTCACCTAAGGGACTCTTGTGGCCTGCTGCATCATTCTGATTTCAGTGACTTCTAATAGTCCTACTTTGGTTGTAAGACATAATGGTACAAATGATAGTTATTGAGGCAACAGTGGCAGTTTGAAGTGAGATGAGTCGCCTATAAGAAGAAAACCCTTTAATTTTATAATGTCTTACTAAGATTTTAATTAAAATTTCAGTGTGAAATTAAAATTGTTGGTTTTTGAGTTATAATGACTAATGAATGTGGTTATTTAAGGGAATAATGTCTATTCTCAAACTTGTGTTACAAAAACTTATCTTCGAGGCCTGCAAAGAAACCTTGAACTGTCACTGAATCACTGCAGTTTTATTCTCCCTAGTATAATGTTACACTGTAAACTTAATTTGCAGAAGATAAAATGATTTGAGTGTGTAAATTTGTGTTAATGTTGATCAGTCATTAATACATGTTCTCCTTTTGGTCAGTTTGGTGCTCTTTGTCCACTGGAACCTCGACTGGGCAAGAAATTGTTGGAACCACTAACAAACCTTATTCACAGGTGAGATTCAGATTCAGGGGATATTGAAAAAGGCAGGGAAAGGGGCACAGTCTGAAACCTAAACCTAGACAAAACACCAGAGTAAAAATTAATGAAATAATTACCATTTAAAGCCTTTGAGGTCATTCTTAACTGCACTTAGCTTTCTAGAACCATGGATCTGCTCTAGGATTCAGGGCAGCTCTTATCGACCTGTATCCCATTAATATTCTAAAACTAGTGGTTTTTAAAAGCAGTACAAGCTAACATTTTGTTTATTACATGGGTTACCTGTGGTAGGCCGAGTCTACATCTGCGAAGTCTATCTATCAACCTACAGTATCTATCAGACTATCGACATAAATCGACAAACGTGTAAGCCTGCAAGTCGGTCAGTGGTGCACCATATGCAAATGTTTCAAGACTGAAAACAACAGAACAAGGCCCGTTCAAACAAATGAGCAGCTAGGAACACTCACTTGGAGTTTTGTTTAAAGAATTTTGAGTGTGAACTTGAAGTTGAATGAAAATATTTAGCAAACCAAAATTCCATTTTGAGCTATGACAAAGTTAAATTATGCATTATAGATCAAACACATTTCTGAGCTTCCAAGCTTAAGCGTAGCCCGAGTAAACACCATTACAGGCATCTAGTTATATTTAGTTTTAAAATAAAATTTAATTTTGTAATTTAAAGACTAACATTGCTCAATGTTTTTCTTCCCTTTGCATTAGCACATCAGCCATGTCATTGCTTTATGAGTGTATTAATACCGTCATTTCTGGTAGGTGGCTTTTGTTTGACATTAATCAACCTTTTCAGTTCTAGTTGTACTGGTAAATTCTCCCATCCAGAGCCTATACTAAGCAAATAGCTCAAAAATGTATGCAGTTTCATTAGTAACATAGCTTTTGTCACTTTGTTTTTTTTTTGTTTGTTTTTAGTTACTGTTAAAATTTATGTTTCAGTTTTATGTTTTGGAATATTTTAAAAACTGCAATTATTATTTGATTTTTTTAAAATTATGGTGAACTATTGAATGTTCTTTGATTCATGATTCTGTTGCAAGAATATGAAATCATAGAAATCAGTTAACTCAAAATATTTTTTTATTTAGGTTTGCCCAACCATACTCCATCTATTCAGGTAAATTGCATTTTTAAATTATTAACAGTTCTACTTGTTCTCAGATGAAATGATTAACGTATTAACTTTTAAATGAGAATAGCAATTTAGTTCAAAATAAATAGATATGATTCACAGTACTTACAGTGCTATTCATTTCATGTGTTTGTTTATATGATAGACCTGGGGTGTGACAATGGGATCTAATGCCCTACTATAGTGTGCTTGAGCCCTGCCCTTCTACCCCCCCAACCTCCAACTCGATCATCACTTTCATTATAGTTGTATCATTGCTGTTGTTCAGGTATTGAGGATATTCTATCTTGAATCATTACAAAAGTTAAATAGATACAGTATGTGTTAATACATTTAATTTATAGTTATGATCAGTTATACATTACTTGTTCCAATGGAGATTTCAGAAGTGTTTGTTCAGCAGTACTTAAAGATCAGTTTGTAAAACTTTGCTTGTTTGACTAAAGTTTTTTTCTTGGTAATCTTCTAGCTCTGTATGTCAAAACTGCGCATTTTGATTGAAGATCCTGACCAGAACTGTGAGTTTTTTTACTTCTTCTGTAAAAGTAATGATACTTACTCAGTCTGTAATTAATCAAAATGATCTTCATCATTATCATCATTATTGCTGTTACAATAAGCACCGTCATTGCTATTTATCTCAATATGTATGAATGTTATTAAGTACTGCTAATGGTTACTTCCTTGCAAGCAAAGATTTTGATGTCACCATCAATATGTTAATCATCAGTCAACATCAAGATCATCTTTACTATCTTACATCACTTATCACTGTAGTACTCATCAGTAACCATCTATATTTTCATCACTAACTTTCAACAATCATTAATCATCACTACCACTGTTATCAACAAGTTTTGTATTTTCATTATCAATTTATATTGCCATTAACCTTAATAATCATCTGAAACTTAGTCTTCACTGTCATCTTTGTCATTAAAAGTCATCATTCTCATCGTTTTAATCTTCAGCAACCATCTACAACTGTGTTGCTCTTCATCACTACACTATATCTGTATTAATTATCAGTAATGATCACTGTTATCATTCATGATCAATTATCCCCATGCATTTGATTGTCACCAATTAATCACTATCACCTTGTTGACATCCCTGTAACCACCAGTAACTGTATATTATATATACAGCAAATTTGTCATGATTTGAACTACTAGTTAACAGTATTAAACAATTAAAGTCTTTCCATTGTAACTGTCTCATCTTTTTTTAAATTTTTATGACCACCTACTACTATTGCATGTATTCATGATTACAATTCTTATATATAAGTGTTTGTTCATATTTTGTTAAGTCCTATCTGAAAACAAGTTGAATTGAATTTCTCTTACAAACTTTCCTTTCAGTGAAGTACCTGGGCTTGTTAGCCATGGCTCAGATTCTTAAGTGCCAACCAAAAGTGGTGCAAACTCACAAGTGAGTGTTAATCTTGGCTAAGTTGTTCAAAAAATGATTAGCCCCAATCCAGGGTTAATTACCGTAACAACCAATGTAGGTTTTGATAAAAGTTAATAGAGGATTAATTATCGCTAATCAACCTTTGAACAACTCGGCCCTGAGGAATAACAAAATTGCATCTACAGGTTGTAGAAAATCAATGATGGAAGTTTGAAAATTGATTTGCAAGCCAGGAAAAGTCATGGAAGACAAAACAACATGGGTTGTGGAAAAAAAAATTGCATTTTCAGTTCGTTTGTCCAACTTATTTCCTCGCATTAAGAATATCTCAAGCTCCCATGAAATCTGTTGAAACTAGGTTTCGGTATAGTCAAGAGAAAGACAATTGATGGTATAATTATAATATGTAAGTGATTGACCTTTCACCAAGTCAGATGACAACCTGCGCGAATGGCATCTTCAAACCAGTGCAGACTCTGACTCATGTGGACAAAGCTCATCACAGGACCTTGCTCTCTCGCATGGTTAATCATTCTTTTTATCAAGTTGTTTTGAACTTTAGATTGAATACAATAACATGAAATTTACTCCATTCAGTTGTCTGCCTGTTTTTGCAGGTAATGCACCAAAGACACATAGTGTACAATGATTAAAATTAATGATGGTTTTAGATAAATAAAATGATTTAATTATTATATGTATTTATATACACAGGGATCTTGTGATGCAGTGTTTAGATGACAAGGATGAATCCATCAGGCTGAGGGCTCTGGATCTCATTAAAGGAATGGTTAGTCTGATCCGGGACACTGTAAAAGCGCTTATGACATGAAATGTGTAGTTCTAGAAAATATCCAGACCCCCACCATGGAGAGAATTTCAAACAAGACCCCCACACTTTTGAATTTTCCTAACCAGACTGTACCCCCTAAGGGGGTACTTCAGGGTTAAAAGGGTAGGGATGCTCATTGGAAAAGTTCCCAAAATACCCTAAAAAATACCAAGGGATAAAAATTTTCCACCTTAAAGAATACACCCCTTGGTTTTAAAACTATCCTAAAAAATACCGATTGAAGGTTGAAGTTTATCCCTGGACAGTTAGTGGATTGTTGATAAGTCTCTTTATGTTGTAATAAACGTGATATGCTGTAAATAAAGAGGCACACTTATAATAGTATGTTCCCAAAGGACTTTTGTCTTTTACTTTTTTTCATTATGCATGTTAGCTTGGCATTTTTCAACCCTAAAATACCAAGCCCTTGGTTTAACACAGGATTTCTTTTAACGACCCCCAAAAAAATGTGACTGAAAATTATAACCCCTAAAAAGTATGAATGTCATAATTACCACCACAATATAGGGAGTACCCCCCCCCCCCTTCCCTCCCTCTTCCGGGCTGTACCTATAGCTAGGCTATACCTATGTTATATCCATGGAAAGGGTTTCTTTATTTACATGTGTATATTATATTGTGTCAGGTGTCAAAGAAGAATCTAATGGAAATTGGAAAGAAGCTACTGGCACAGATTGAAAAAGCAGACAGTCAAGGTTAGTAGAAGCTTTACCATCATTTTGACAAGGGTGACCACTCAGATTAGTGTACAACAGCTCAAGGGGGGAGGGACAAATAAAGACACATGCATTTAATGGGATATTCGCCAAAGGACTTTTGCCTTGATTTCTTGTTCAGTACACATGTTTGCTAATTAAGAACAAGCAGGACCGCAAGCAGTCTAAAAGCTTTCAGCTCTTGAAAATACTAGTTTTACTTTAACAACCCGTTCTCTCTCCCTAAGCTGATTAGTTATGAGAATATTTAGTCTGAAGTTTGATCATCCAACAATAATCTGAAAGATTTTTTTTAAAGTGATGTTCTCCCAACTTAGTCATAGAAATGATATGGAGAAAAGTTAAGAGAATTAATTGTTACAAAGCCATCATAGGGCCACACTTAGAGGTTAAAGGACTAGATGGAAGCTATGAGGGGTGTCATGATAATATTGTATAATATAGTATGTTTCAAGAGCCTCTTTCCAATGCTTAGGATTGGGTTTAGACTAAAGAGAAACTGTTTTTCCCACAGGTTACCGTGATGAGATCCTGTCAACACTCATTCACATCTGTAGTCAATCAAACTACCAGTATGTTACAAACTTTGAATGGTAAGTTGTAGACAAAAGCACTAATCACAGACAAGTTTGTTTTGATAAATTGATGTTTTTGACATTTTTGACCCAAAGGTATCAATCCAGTCTCAATTCAAATTTGTTCCTGGTTTCTTTGTTCCCTCAACTTTTATGATGTTACTATGAAACTGTTCCTAGGTACACTGATGTCCTTGTTCAACTGTCCCGGGTGGAAGGAACTCGACATGGCAAGTTGATAGCTGGACAGATGATGGATGTTGCAATCAGAGTGAAGGCCATCAGACCTTACGCAGTGCAGAGTCTGGTAAGTAGGCTGTGTGCAACCAAAGCGAGGCCTAAGGGTTGGATAGGGCTTTGTATAGGGTTGAGTGTGTGTGTGATATTCTTTCACTAATCTCCACTACCCATGAAAAGTAAATTTTGCCCAATTGGTCAGAGCTTTAACTGACAACATAAGGCCAAAGGTTTGGATAGAGCCTTGTATAGGGTTGAGTGTGAATGTGGTATTCTTTCACTCACTGATGCCTATCTTCCCATGAGAAGTAAGTTTTGTGCACATGAGCTTGGCTCAAATGGTCTGAGCTTTGACTGCCGAACAGGAGATCTAGAGGCTTCAAGTTTGGTGAGGGACTGAAATTCATGACAGCATGATTATCATATTAATTATGATTGAAATTATCAAATTTAGTTTCTTGCTGATATCTGCCTTCTTGTTGTCAATGCGATTATTTGATGGAGAATCATCCAGTCAAGGCCTTTCCTGCTCAAGATTAAAGTGATGTTTACTAATTATGTGCAAATATGTTAGGTGAAGTGACCAAAGGTGGGGGAAAATGACCTCATTTCTTAGATGAATTAACTATTGTGCAAAACAACAATAAACCGGAGAAAATGGAACATGATTAAACAAAGCAATTGAATTAATATGAAAAGCAAAATACATCTTACTTTTTTATAAGCAGGAAAGTATGGGTCAAAGTTTGGAGATTGTAAGTGTTGTTTAGGGCTGTATGGGTAAATAGTAGTACTAATGGTAAAAGATGAACAGAAGCATTTACAATGTTTAAGCCTTTGGCTCAAAACTGGTTCTATTCAATTACCAGGCTGTGCTTCTAGATTGTAATCATCTGTTTACTGGCCGAATGGTGCAGAAGAATGGAGCCTGTGAGGTGTTATACGCTGCTGCTTGGGTGTCAGGAGAGTTCTGCGAGTATGTTTCAGCTTTAAAAGAGTGCCTCGGTTTTGTTTTGTTTATTTAATCAATTGAACGTGCAAAGGAATTAATTTGTGACTCACTGTAGACATCAACACAACAACCAACATATTTGGTCTATCCCAGCCAGACTTCTGTGTCCTTGAGCAAAACAATAAAAATTATGAGCTTCATTTTCTCTGGTCTTTTCACCAGAGTGTATAATCATTATTTCTGTTTAGTGCTGTTTAAGTTAGAATGATGTAATTTTCCATTTAACATTTTGGAGCAGAGTGCATTCTTCAAATCTACAGGGTATGAGTTAGTGAGGATTAAAGTGTATAATCAAGTATCATTTTCTGTTTGGTACTAAACTGTGTCAGTGGAAATCAGCTCAGTGTACTTGACATGATCACTACAATCTGATGCTGATAATTTTTTAAAAATGGATGATTAGCTTTTATCTGTAGTTTGCTGGTTGGTATCTATGGAAACAGCTAGGATACTAATTGTCGGTTTCTAACCTAATAGATAAATAAATGAAATAAACTATTACTGTTACTCTAGGCGAAACGTCGCTAAGTTTCACGATTAATGTCCAGTAATAGTTTTATTTTATTTATTTATCTATTCATTCAACTGGATGCCTAACATTCACCGTTTTCTAATCTAATAGTTGCTTCACGCTTTGTTGACTTGTAACTCATAAACTCTACCTTGTAGTCTTATTGTTAATGAGACTGTTGTATGAAGTGAGTCATGAATTTCTGTGCAAGTGCGACAAGGAAAAGTCTGTTGCCCACCTCGGCTCAAGAAAGGTTTTACCTGGCAAACTTGTGTTAAAATTTTCATAACTAGTTACCTTAGTTGCAAAAATATATACCACCTTCATTCGGGTAGAGCTAGTGATGAGTTTTACCTCAGCTAGATTTTGAATTTTAGATTTTAAATCCTTAAAATATTTTTTCATGGCTGTTCAGAAGTCTCGTCCATTTAACACTGCTACCGGGAGTAGTCTGTCACCAATCTCAATTTAGTAATTCTAGAGGATTTTTCTAGTTTGCACAAAGAGTGGAGGAATATTTATGACTTAAGAAGTTGTTTTACAGATAGGTTGTAAATATGTGGTAATGACTGAAAACTAACAAAAAAATAATACTCAAATTAAACAGCATGTATTTGATACTACTTTTGTTTCTGTTTCAACAGTCTTCTTCCAGATATCGAGACTACTTTGGATGCATTGTTAAAATCAAAGGCTACTTCACTTCCTGGTCACATCCAAGCTGTCTATGTCCAAAGCATTTGCAAGCTGTACTCAAGTCTTATGAACAAAGCAGAGAAGGAGGTAAACTTATTTGTTCCTTGCTGTTCAGCTAGTTTTGTTACAATCTCAAGCTGGAAGTTGATTAACAAGCTTGAATCACAAACAAGCTAGAGAAAACAACAGTTATTGTTATCTGAAGGCAAAGTAATATTTAAAAGAAGACACTACCAAAAATGTTTAATAATTGTTTATGTCTGTTCTTTTGATACTTTTGGTAAGGAGATGTTCTTTAAAAAATTGCTTTGAGGGTAATGATAACTCAAAGAATTTTTTGGTACATTTGTCAAGGTTTACTAACAATTTATACATCATAAACAGGGAGACGAAGAAGATGCAAAGGCTGTTGGCCAGAAACTAGTGGAGCAGCTTCCAATGTTTGTTCAAAGTGCTGAACTTGAGGTGCAAGAAAGGGTAAGGCCTTATTGAAACAGCCCATGCTCGTTCATGTTTAGTTATTGATGTGTGTATTTGATATAGACTTAGATTTTAACCAGATCTCATTATTTATTGTTAATGAGTAGGTATAGGTTTCACATTAAAAAGACAGACAGCTAAATAGAAAGACAAGGCTCATTTTCAAATGTTGTTTTTTATATGATATTTTACTGTTGTTTTTACTGTTGTTCAAAAGAATATGGGAATAAAACAGCATCACACATGTTTATATACAATTTATAGAATGGTTATGATGTAAAAGGGCGCGAGGAAAGGGTTGAGAGAGAATTAACGAGACAGAAAAAGAATTTTCTCTCTGCTTCTTTAGTGCCCCCTTATGTCATAACCATTTTCTATTCTCTTATATAAAATAGATTTGTAACCGATCGTATTGCACATTATATCAGGATTGTTTTCTAATAGTTTCTAACATTCACTGCTTTTCTTTGGTTCGGCAGGCAAGCTGTGTCCTTCAACTCATCAAATATGTGTTGAAGCTGCAGGGCAAAGGTTAGTTAATTGGCTTTGTTTAAAAAAATAGAAGTAGAAGAATGCAAGATATCAGTTGGTTCAAGGTCGTTGTTAAGGTTAACCAAAACTTGTGTAAAGCTTGTCCATGATATGCACTCTCTTAAGCCTGGAATGCTTGAAGATGAAATGCAACATTGATATTTTGAAGCAGTGTTTTAACATAACTATGTCTATTAAGGCAAACTGTTCATTCTCTGCTTCAGGGGTTGCTTGTGGTGACGAGGTTGATGCTCTGTTCAGTGGAGAGCTTAACCCAGTTGCTCCGAAGGCTCAGAAGAAAGTCCCAGTGCCTGACGGGTAATATTTTCTTTATAGTCTTACCAAGCTGTTAGCAGGGATTCCAATTGATAATTTTAGGCGATCAGCTTATTTATATAATTATTAAACTCTCTGAAGGCTTCCCATCACGCGAGTACCAACTATTTTGTTTGTCTTTTCAAGATTTTTACTTTGTTCAGATAGTGTCCTCGATTTTTACTTTACTTTTAATATTACTTTCGTCATTTGACTTGACTAAGTTGTTTGCTGACTTACCTTTCCTTAAATGAGCTGCAACGTTTGTCCACAAAGTACCTGAGACGAATCAGCGTTGTTTACCTTTCTAAATTTGCCCTGGGTTTAAACTTTACAGGTATTTATGAAGTATTGCAGTAGTAATTAATTGGAACTGTAGACCGATCACAAGACATTAACATTGAATAATGAGCTAGAAGGAGAGAGTAGAGGTGAAAGTGTATTGAATAAGTGACTGATGAGAGAGTGACAGGTTGATTGCAAGAATGAACAAATTCATCAACCATTGTTTTAGATTGACAGTTACTTAGTTGTTGGTTGGACGTGTTTAAAAAGTATGTATTAATTGTTGGACTGTTTTAGTCTTGATTTGGACAAATGGATCAATGACCCTCCATCAGAAAGCTCAGAGGGAGAACAGGATCTGGACTCTATGTTTGCGCAAACTGAAGAAGTTGTTCACAGGTATTGTTTCTCACATTATTCATATGTGAAAATCAACAGCATTGTTCACAGATAATCATTACCCACCTTGTTGATATGGAAAAATAACTAGCCACAATGTATGATGATAATGGGTACCCACATTGTATAGAGGTAATCATTACCTGCATTGTATATAGTTTATAACCACCCACAATGCATACACTCAACATGGTGTTACGATAATCGATAGTACCCACATTATGTATCAGTTACCAGTACCCAAATTGTATACAGGTAGTCACTATCCTTATTTTTACTCTTGATATGATCTACTGTATACAGACCAATTCAAAACTGTTTAGACAAACTTTTATTAAAATCAAAAATTTTTTTTTTACTTAATAAACCTTTTACAAATAGGCGTATTTTTAAGATGCCCACCTTGTTCACGGATCCGATTTATTGAATTAATTTTTTTGTTGCAGAAATCTGAAGCAAAGAGCTCCAGAGGAAGACGAGGAAGAACTTGCCAGGGTAAGATGGGTTGAGAGTGAGCTTGGTGGTGGAAACAGATTGGGGTGTCTCCTCCCCCTCCCCCTCCCCCTCCCCCTCCTTCCCCTTCCCCATTGCTAATTCATAAAATGCTTAGTACAGGGATCTCACGTCAAAGCAGGTGCTGAAAACTTTTTCCTTCTAGTTTGGAACACCTGTCACGAAACCAACTGAACTATTCCGACGTTTTTACACTAGTTCTGTTATCAATTTTGTTGAGTTTTAATTTCTTGTTAACTATTTTGATAAATTTCTGTAATACAGTTTTGATTAAGCTTTTCTCCTTTCTACTTCTAGAGACGGGAGCAGAGAAGGCTGGAAAATTTATCCAATCCACATTACCTACGACTAGACAAAGATGCCAAGGTAAATAGTAATGGTTGTTGGTTCTGTGAAATTGTCACAGCACCAAGCTTTTTGTTGCGTCATATGTCCTAAGGAATTGTCTCATTACTACTGGACATGAAATGCAGAGCTCCTAACAACTTTGCTTTTTCCTATATTGTAGTTATATATAATAAAATGTTATGAAACTTCGTATTATTTGAGATTTATTGACGCAGTTTATTTTTGCAAAGAATCTATGATCCTATTGGAACTCGAGCTGTAGAAACCCTGGTGCAAGATGAGTAAAAAAAGAATAAAAACTCCGGGCACCCTATTCGATGACAGTCAACATTGTCTGATTACATATAGGCAGTTTTCGTTGTTTACATAATAAAGACATTAATCCAACTTTCACATTCAAACAAACTAAGTAAAAAATTCGACAGGTTTTAGCGAAGTTAGTAATCAGTCAAAGTTTTAGCTTGATACACATTGCATACTTTCGTAGAAATGAGCCTTTTAAAACTCCAAAATTTACAATATTTTTATGAAGTTAAGGCTTGCCATCCTGCCATACAATCTTTTGAATTTAACATCTCTGGAAGCCTTCTTTCTCTCAAAGTATTCTGTGTATCGAGCTAAAACTTTCAACGAGTATTCACTTTACAACCCTCTATCGAATTTTGGACTCATTTAATCTCAATGTTGAATAATGATTTATGTTAACGAGGCATACTGAAATCCGCCTACACCTTCTTACGTTTACAGCCTCAGAAAGCAGACGTGGAAATTGATGAGATTCCTGTTGCGAAATTAGATCTGCCGGTGTCCCTGAGAGTTTCTGGTCAGTATCGTCTCTTATAAGTTTCTCCTGGTTTTCTTGCTGGTTTTGTAACTCAATCTATATATCTCTTCTGGAACATAACTGGAGTCAGAGATCTTTTCCTCTTTTTCCGTGTGGGCCCCGTCGGCGGCGCAAGTGCCGAACGGCGGTAAACATGTTCTACTCCTAATCCTAGTGTCGCGAGTTTGAGCCCCGGTCAGACCACTGTGTTGTGTCCTTGAGCAAGACACTTATACTGACTTTGATTCCATTCGACTCAGCTGTATAAATGAATACTAGTTCTGCTGGGGGCTAACCTGCGATAGAGTAACTAGTGTCCTGTCCATCTGCACGTCCTAAACTTGAAAATCACAACGTGAAAAGATCAGTTTTGAAGTTTTAAAAACCACAAGAATGACCAACAGAAAATTTTGTCAATATTCATTTACCAAAATAGCTTTCATTTATTTCTATTCACGAAGAATCTTCCAGACAAAAGAGAAAGCAAACTAGTAATTCCTGATCGAAAAGGGC
>JAOBAT010076210.1:0-20550 GCA_026413305.1 Hydrozoanthus tunicans | reverse complement strand
CCCCCCCCCCCCCCCCCCATCGCCCATTAAGACTGCTCGAGGTTTGCGAGCCTGGTTTTGAACGGGTAAGGGGGGGGCGTACAGAATCCGCCGATCCGCTCAATTTCAGTGTCAAATCCGCCGACCCGCAGAACTTTTCACCTTCCCCCCACCCACGAACGGAGTGTCTGTAAGTTTCACATAGGTTTCTCAGGCTCGTACTCGCCCTCATCTGTTACTGTTGCCTCGGTACACAATCCTCTTTCACAAACAATGGTTTTGCAGCAGCATTTTTCTTTCTTAATTTTGGCATTTTCGCAACGTTGCACGTGTTTGAACTTTTTCGTGCCGGTGCATGGCCTCGCGGTGAAATCGTTGCATGCAATGATCGGTTTCTACTTCGCACAACGCTGCGTGTAACAATTACAGAGGTTGCCGCACGGTACTATTCTTCCGTTGCGCGCAACGTTGCAGGCAATGTTGCATCGCTTAGCCGCACCTTTGTGTTGGGGTTAAGAAAATATCTTGAGGATTTTGATTGCTCTTAAAAAGTTTTGAAAAATAATTGTTGTACGGTTGTTATTTTCCGTTCGTAAAAGCCGACAGCGGAAGCATGCTTTATTGATTATTAATAATTAAAAGAAAAAGAACAGACAATTGAATAAAAGAATAACAGACTTTTACGTTCACAACACTATAAAGGCGATGTTGCATTGATGAACAGATTAGCCGAGAAACACAATACTTCCATACCTAGTGCAGTGTCAAAAATAAAAGTTCTACGCCGTTTCCTCAGTCTCAATATGGTTTCAGAATAATCTTTCATTTTGGACTCCATTTAGCCTCATGTACACTGATGTTAAAAAAAAGGCTCTTATGAAATAAAAAAAAGTGTATCTAAAGATCTCGTCCTTCAGGCCCCCAACCCTCCCCCAAAAAAGAAAATATAAAAGAGAAAGGGTGTGGTTGCCCCGCTGTGATCCCCACCCCTTATCTAAACCCGTGCCACGCTCCCGTCCTGTTTAGGATTCTTCTATTATTATGGTTTATGTTCTTAGCTTATCATTAAACACTTGGGAAATACAACATATAAATTCGAGTGAGGCCTTACCACTGGAACGGGATATAATCCAAGTGTCGCTGATCTACAGCATTAACAAAGAATCCCTTAAACCCACACAAGTAAAGAGGAAAAAATCTGACTTCGGTGGGATTCGAACCCACGACCTACGAAACAGATCTAAGTCGAGATAGAAATAAGATAGAAATCATCATAGAGTGTTGTCCTTCAGTGGCATTTGAGTGGGAATGTTTTATTTGGGAAATGTTTTACCAAATAATATTGTCATTATAGTTTTGTTGCCGAAGGCTTTGTCAAGGCCTTGGCATAGCCTGTATATAGTGCGGCTCTTGGAGGGGACGTGGGGGGGGGAGGAGAGGACTTCGGCTTGGGCCCTTAAGGGACTAGAGCCCAAGCCCTAGTTCCTTCAAGAGCCGCTATGGCAGGATAGCCCTGGGACCAAGGTTGGGTTTGGGGACTACCCGTCTACAAGAATCTCACATTTATGGGAAAAAGTAACTAGATAACTATTAACCCTTTCTTAATTGGGCCTATCAAGCCGGCGGCGTTTATCCCCGCCTGAATTAAGGAGAGTACTTGGCTCCCCCCGGGCGGACACTAATCTGGTACTAAATTATATAGCTGAATCGAGTGGATCAAGTCGGGTGAAGTGTTTTGCTTAAGTCTGACCAGGACTCTCACTCGCGACCCTAGGGTTAGTAGCTTACGGATCGAACACGCTACTGCTTGGCCACTGCGCCGCTCCTCCGACTAAACACGCCTGAAAAAAACTGAACATTTTCTAATACACCATTTCTTTTGCTGATATTACATACCAAGCATAGCTTTTTTAGGGGAGAGTCCAAGCGTGAACGGCTCGGGTGAGCTGCCGGCCATGTTGAACGCGCGAGCCAAGACTTGAACACGCGAGTGAAATTATTTTGCTAAAACACAGCTGCGACGCAAGCTGCGCACAACCCAAATTTATTTTAGAGGCAGTTCATAACCCCTATAGGTAAATATAAACAAAAAAAGTCCGACTTACCTGATGATAATGAAATTAATGCAAAAATATCTGCTCACTTTTCAAACGCAAATTATTGGCACAAGACTGCTGTAAAACCGAAATCTTGTACCTCAGACTTAAAATTGAAGAAAAATCGCAATGAAAGTTTCAAGGTTAATCAAACTTATTGTTTTTAATAAGGTTTTTGCGAAATGCCTCCCTCCTCCCCTCTCCCCCTTTACCGCTCCCTTTTCCCTTTTCCCTTTTCCTTCTTCACTAACAGAATAGTCAACAAAAATTATCTGTTCCTATTTGTTTGATTTATAAATAGATTTACTACCCCTTCTTAGGGTACTGTTAAAAAGTCTCTGCACACCCCTGTTCCCCAAAATCCTCATAACCTGCCAAACACATCCCCACAAACGCAGAGAAAGCCTTTGAAGAAATTATCCACTCAAGCTCTAAGTTTCAAGAATAAAAACAACAGGTTAACACAACAGGAACACTGAAGAGACGAAAGACAGTTTTGAAAAAGATTAAACGCAGATAAGCATTCTTTTTTCTTTCTTAATTGTGTAAGAGGTGCCAAGATCATGAAACTATCAAATACTTTTATCTTGCAGGGCACTTTGACCCCGTTTGTGCTGGCAATTATAAAGGAAATAGAGATGGAAATATGAAAGGTAGAATTTCCGTAGTCACCCACACTCGATTATGCATACAGTAATGGCCGCCAACTTCACATTTTCCGGCTGCAGTTTAAGGTCGCCAAACTCCACGTTTCATTTCGGGAATTAACAGATATAATCCTTACCCCAACCCTCACCATTACTCCTAACCTTAACAGTGATTTTGAGAACTTTTGGTTGTTCGTAAAGCGAGATTTAACTCCGATATTTTGGTCCGAAAATAGCTTCGTATGCATTAATGAAGTATGGGTGGGTAAGGAAATTTAGCCATATGAAAAAAGAATCAACGCTGAAATTAAACAGAAACTTATTCTCATGATCAACTAACGCCTCCTTTCTTACTAAAACCAACCAAAGTCACAAACGTTGATAAACGGCCCAAGAGTTTATACGATCATTTACGGTACCAACAATATCCTCATTTGAAAAATTATGTCGCTGGTTTTTAACTGCTTCGACCAAGCTGACATCAAGTAGTTTAACCATTAATCAAGCTCTTTCTACTCGTTCTCTTGTCTTACTAATTGTATTTCTTGTAGACTTTTGCATCGTATCTATCAAGCCAATGATCTTATTTACAATGGCCTTTGGAGGAAAATCTTTCGTTGACGGGGACTGAGCCGGTGCCTCGCTCTGGAGTTGAGGACGACCGATAACCGCTGGAACTCCTGATCGCAGGCCTCTAACAACTTGCCTTTGCTGAAGGACACCTCTGATTGGTTCAAAACCCATAACTGACCTCTGTGGATTGGAGATTACAGTTTTTTGGGGTTTTGGTTGCAGCTGGGCAGTGGTTCGGCTGTCTGTGAGGTGCGCTTGAGCCATCGTTTGAGTTACCGCTGGCTGCTCACGGGCTCCGAGGTAGTTGGTTAAGCGAGGTGCTTGCGGGTTGTAAAAACTCACGTGACCTGTGCCGTTGGCAAAGTTATATTCTGCAAAATATAAAACACAAACATATTTTTATGTAAATGAGGACTTTTCCGACGGTCATCCCTACCCTTTTGACCCCGAAGTACCCCAACCCCCCTCCCTCCCCAGGTTATAGTCCTGAGTGGTTTGAACAACCATTAGCTTCAAACCCCTTTCAGGGTTCCTGCAGACTGCTGTAGATTGCAAGCCATCGTCGATATCAGCGACGGAACATTCCTCACCTTTCACGAGCGGTCCGCAATCACATTTCTGGCAATTATGTCCAACTATGGAAATTCTGCACATGGGAGGACACTCGACAGACGGTCGACAATCTAATGAGTGATCAACAAAAATTTGTTATTTGCCTGTAGACATTATCTTTGAGATAATTCAGTGATGCAGACATTGATACTAAATGAATAAGACTTCTTCCACATCTACTATACACTACTTACAAGAGGTTAAGTCCTCCAGATATTCAGGGTAATCATCAAAACACAAGCGTTTGTAAACAGTAATTAACATTTTGAGATTTCTCTGATTTTAAACGGTGTGGTTTCTGCATTCCAGAAAATGCAAGTAAAATGCTGATTTGTCGTTAAACGCAAGACGGAGCGCACTTGTTCAATGACTCCAATTTGTCACAGTTCCTTTCACTACTAAAGAGCAATATAAAGTGAGAGTGTGGCATGAGAAAAGCTTTAGTTCATATAGTTTTAACAAAAGTGGCGCGCTTCTCGCTCATTCAAATAATTCAGTAACCGGCTTTGTTTTAAGTTTAAAATTCCTTGCATTGTGTTGGTTTAGAAGTAAATTTACACCACCGTAACTAGCACACTATTAAAGCTTTTAATCGTGTAATTTTTTACTGTACTCTTTAATAAATGCCGCCAACCGAATTGCTTGTCGTTCTGTTTATTGTTTCGCAAAAGGGAAAATTCTCGATTTTTCTCTCATATAATTCTTTTACTTAAAAAATTTTAAAAAAGTCAGTGCGCGGGCGGGCTGGTGATAAACCGGGATATCTTTTAAGTGGCCTGAGATTTACATGAATATAATCTAAAAGCAATACCAACAAGCATTCGGTTCAATCTATTCGTAATCTAACTTTCTATAGCTCCCAGCTTTGTGGAACAAAGCGGATATTTTGTGTCTGACATGCTATTGCGTGTACAGCGCTCGCATGGAACCACGAGCGAAGTAAAACTGAAAATTTGATTTTCAATGAAATTTTTCTAAACTTGGTCTGATGCTGTTTTTGGTATTCTGTTGCCCCTTCATGCTGTTTTTTTTTTTTTGGTTTCTAAACGATTTTGATGCTCTCTAATTGTTTAGAAACCAAAAAACCAGTTAGAAAGAGTCAACAGACTACTTAAAACAGCATCAGACCAAGGTTAGTAAAGTTTTATTGAAAATCAAGTTTTCAGTTTTATTTCGCTCGTGATTCCATACAAATGCTGTGTTTGACCGATTTGTGCCTGGTCCACCTGTGCTCAAGCAGGGTTGTAGCTGAGACTTGCAAGGTCGGTCCCGGACTCAACTCCGGGACCCAACTAAGGACAGAAGTCAAAACAATTGTATTTTGAAGGAACCCAATTTTGTCGGGGGAGGTGGTGGGTGACGGCACATACCCCCTACCCCACCACTCCCCACTTTTTCAGAGCTCAATTTCTCAAAACCTGATTTAGGGGTATTGGTTCTTATTGTATTATGGGCTCCTCTTTCCACAAAGAAGGCGTTGGTGCAAGCACTTAATCAATATCTTTTTTATTGAACATGATATTTGCACCTGAAATTCATATTTTTAAAAAAAGGTGGTGGGTGGCAGCACATAGTACCCCACCCCCTAAATTGGGTTCCTAGGAAGCCTGACCATTGTTTTGACCTTTTCCCTAAGTTTGATAAAAATTGTAATGCCAGAAAACTGGAAACAGAGCAACCTTAAAAGATGTTGCAATTATGAATTCAATCTCTGTCTACCAACCGTACCAAAGAAAGGCAGATGCGATTTACCACAATACATTGCGAACCTAGCACTATCAAAGGGATACAGAGAGCTCGAGAGCCATTCATTTGCCAAACGAAATGGTGGCCGTACATTTAACCACAAAACCTTTCGAATTATGGGCATACATGCATGACTAGTTGCAATACATTTTGTTACTAGAAGTTTCTGATAGAAAGGAAGTGCTGCGACATTTTGAAACGAGTTTAGTAGCAAGTCCATGTTATTTATTTCATTTTAAGTTTTTCCAATTTAAAACGTTGTGGGAGCCTTTTGCTAGGCGAACGATGAATTTGCTTTGGACTGATAAGTTTTTCCAAACACCATCCAGCTCATACAGGAGTGGTCTAGAATATTTAAGAATCTGAGCAAGTATGTTTGATGTTCGAAGCTACTTCTTCGTTCTGGAGCTCAAAACCCAGCCAAATCATTCTAAAACCCTCTTTAAAATGCGGTAAAATCGTTCTGAAACCGTCTTAAAATCTCTGTCCAGTCTTTCGCGGCCTTGTTGTCGAGGCTCGAGAACATAATCCCAAAAAATCGCACCGCATATAATCGTACCACGCATGCTCGGGAACGCTCCTGCGTCACAGCAACAATAGATTGAATAACACACCAAGAAATACCAGTCAATTTAATGTGTAAAAAGAAAACATTGCAAATAGTATATTGTTTGTTTTTTTTAATTTTGGTTCGAAGTTATAACTTAAAGCTTAAAAAAGAAAACCGTTTACCTTGAAAAGGCCCGGAGTCTTCTATTTCTTTTTCTTTCGTGGATTCTTCTTTCGGTTGTCTTTTTCTTACTTTGGAGAAAGAAACAACGACAAGAGCGACTTCATTGATTTATTTAACAAATAGAATTAAACCAATTTTGTAGAATGTTGTTGTTTGATTAACTGATCTGGCTAATGTACCCTCGAGATTAAACGTTCAGAAAAGAGAGTTTTTAGCGTATAACAACGTATACAAAAGAAGGGGAGGAGGGAAGGTGGTTGCCTCTTTGCGATTGCTACACAGGCTATAGTGCTTTCGAATGCAGTCGTCAAGATAGATTAACAAACCCGATATACAAAAAAGATCCTTTTCTTGAAGTTTAATCTCGAGGGTACATATAAGACAAACCATGCAGTTTATCAAACAACAACATTTTACAAAAATGGTTTAACCACGTTGTCATAACTTCTTATGTTTGTCCTCGAATTCTCTTTTTTTGTTTTATCTGGTATTATCACTTTTTATCTCATCCACATTCCTGTTTTCACTTGATTTTCCATTTTTCTCTCCTTCCGTTTTTTTCTTTTGATCTTTCTCTTTTCATTTCATTCTTAGCCTTAAGCCTTTTTTAATCCCATTCAATTTCTTTGCGTTATCTTTTCCTCTGCTTTATTCTTGTTTTTTTGTTTCTGTTTCTATCCATTTTCTAAATTTCCAGTTTCCCTCTTAATGCAGTTATTATATTCACCCCTCTTGCAGATGAAACCCTGATTCTTGTAACAGTTGTCATCGTCCCAGCGGCCCCAGTCGTACTGTTGGTAGATCACTCCACACTGTTCATCTGGACCGTCGTAATGCATGCCCTCTTTCCAGTGAGTGAATCTACAAGAGAAAGATGCTACAGTTGAGACCAGAAGAAAGCCAAGCCCTCCTCCACCCATTCCCTCTTCCCCTCCCAAAGAATGTGTTAGCGGGAACAGGGAGACAAGGAGGGTAAGCTCTGACCCTCTCCCCCCTTCCATTTTTCCAATGCGTTATCTGCGGGAAAACACATTAGAGTTGGAGACAAAGAGAACATGCACAAGCCTTCCTCCCCCTCCCCCCCTCCTCAAAGAGTTGCAGTGTCAGACGAGACCTGTAACCCCTGACCCTTCCCAACCCTACCCCACCCAGTCCACAATGTTCATCTGGGTCGACCATCATCTTAGTGCATTCCTTTTTTACACTGGGGGTACCTACAGGTGAAACAAACTATAATGGTACAAAGAGACAAGGTCGGCAAGCGTCCCCCCCATCCCCCATAAAAAAGAAAGAGTATATCTATCTATTATATTGGTACAATGAGACAAGCCGGCAAACTCCGAGTGAAAATGATATCAGGGAAAATGGCTAATAATCTCCGTTAAGAACTAAACCGCGATGGATAAAGCCGCTTATACAAAACTTCTGGTCTGCTTAACACGGCGACAACCGAGGGTAGGTTACGGCTTTAATGGGCCAGTAGCCTCTAGAAAAGATTTTAGTCTTTGTTAACAAGTCAAGCTAATGTCCTATTTTACACGATGAGTTAGAAAGTGATTGCAGTTTTTATACACGCTTTTTTATAAAAACAACTTTAATTTATAAGAGCAAAGAGGCTCAGGTTGGCCAAAATTTAAGAACCGAACAAACTGAGGCTCGGGGCCGAGTTTTTAACAGTTTTTGGAAGGTTAACACGGCAGCTGGTTTGTCTTTGTCCAGCGCAAAAATTGAGAGTAATTAAACTGTAACGTTGCTAATACAACGGAGTTCTGTGAGAATCAGCAAACCTAACATAAATTGACCAAGGTAAGAGTTTGAATATGAAACCAATCCTGGGATAGTCACTGGAAATCGTCACGGGAAAATGAATTGATCAAGAATACACCCGCCAAGCAATCCGTTTTCAAATATATGTATTGCAGTTTTTCTCGATTCCAAGGTCGCGCATAGAAATTTTAAAAAATTAAGAACAATTTGAGGCTCAAATCGCCAAAAAATTAAGAACAATGAGCCTCGGCCAAATTTACTGGTTCTTATTTCAAAAAATGCGTGTTTAGTAAAAAGCCACTCGCCTGTATTTACGGCCGTCACTCCAGGTCCACATACGAGTTTTGACGTAAAACGTCATCCCGATCCACAACTTGTTCACCTCTGAGGTTTGGCGCAGTTCTTTAGTGACAAACTCGTTCTCTTCTCGGCTCTGAATACTAAGCAAGTCAGCATCGCAAACCTGACATTTAATTACAAAAGATGTAAAGCTGGAGACACACTAGGCAATTTTATACGCCAATCGCAGCGAATTTTATCGCCTGCGAACCGTGGCGTATCTGACTAGATTTCGGCGATTTTATACGCAAGTCGCTACGACCAGCGAAATTTGCTATTGCAATAGATGACACACTAGGCGAATTTAAGCGAATTTCGACACTCGCAGTGATCAGCGTATAAAATCGCCTAGTGTGTCCTGGGCTTAAGTAAACAACTTGCATACTAAAGCTAGAATAAATCAGTTGCTTTCTACCCGTCCATTAACTAAACAAGCAAAAACAACCATATCTCGCACAGTTTCTGCATGGCCTTTTCCTTTGCATCTCAAAAATCTTGACACAAACAAAAAATTAAACACTTCATCTTTGAAAGCGCTTGGTGTGTCCCGGGCTTAACAAACAACAAGAAAGACCGCATCGATGCTGTATTTGTTTGTGAGCAGAAAAACCAAGCGCGGGAAGTTATAACAACTTTGTTAGGGACTTTAGTAACGAAGACATGAACATCAACGGTGGCTGCTTACTAAAACACACATCTTGCTCGCCATTTTTGATCACGTATGTCTAGTTTGCTCTCTCTTTTGTACGAATGACGCTTTTGCAGAAAAAGATGAAAGTATTTTTTTATAAAGGTAAGTAGAGAATGAGAACATTTTCTTAGATCGTTCTCGTTGTGGTAAGAACTTAAAAGTTGAGCTTTTCACTTTGCAATGGTGAATCCAAGCTTACAGCTATTGTATTCACTAACTTTCTGCCGCCCTCGTCGGCGTTGCCACCACGGGGAGGGAGGGGAGGGGGGTGCTCCCTACATTGGGGTGGTACAGGTATGACCGTTGTAGTTTTTAGGGGTTAAGATCGTCAGACCGGGTTTTTTAGGGGTTGTTAAAGGAATTCCTGTGTTAGATTAAAAGCCTGTTATTTTTTAGGGGAGGGTTGGAAAACGCGAAGTTGTTAGACTGCTTACAGTCCCGTGTTTAGCAAACGTGCATACTGAACAAGAAGTTAAGACAATAGTTCTTAGGTCAACTTTCTATTACGCGAGCAAAACGCGAGAGAACTTTGCGCCAAGTCGCTGGCTGTCCGGGCGAAAACTGAAGCAAATTTTCAATTGGTATTTTTTAGAGTAATTTTTAAACTGGAAGGTATTCTTTACGGTAGAAAATTTTATACCTTGGTACTTTTAAGGGTATTTTGAGGAATTTTCCGACGGCCATCCCTACTCTTTTAACCCCGAAGTCCCCCCAGCCCCCGCCCCCTTCCCCGTCCTCATTTCTTTACGTATTTTAACTTACATACTGATTTGTATTTTGTTGTATTGTATGCCAGTTAGACATGAGCTATCGCACCTGGCAACTTCTTAGCGCATCGAACCAGTTCTTTTCTTGATCCACCACAATCTGATACTCGAACTCATTCCCCCTCCAGTCAGTGTATGGCTTGAACCCGTCGCACCGAGCAGTGATCATATCTGCCATTTACAAGAAATCCATCAGAAATGATATTTGAATGCAATCTTTAACCAGCGTTCTGTGTCAGCGAAATAACACCGACAGTGCGGTTGTTGAGATGTTGTAAAAGAACAAATGCTATTAGTTTTACCTGGTTTTACCCATATTTTTGTAAGAACCAGTACAATTCAGACGTTTTGATCGAGGCTCGTTGTTCTCAATTTTTTGGCAACTTGAGTCTCAAATCGTTCAAAAAGTTTAAGTCCCTATCAAGCTTAATTTTTACTTTTTGGTTTAAAACTGTTGTCATCTGTAAGCTCAAAATTCGAATAACCAAAGAAAATTTCTATCTCTAAGTATGTTTTTCAATAAAAAAAAAAAAAAGATTGGAGTGTAAATTTTGACCGAGCATGACGGGGACTTCTAACCTGTGACGTAGCAGCAGTGAGTTATGTGGTTTTGTTAAAAAATGTTCATTTCTATTAAAAATGTCATAAAACTTTTATTTCAAACAATTTCAAGGGGATATCTCATTGATTAAAGTTAAAACAATGTGACTATTGTAGCCAGAATTGAATTTTTTGAGAAAAAAAAAGATTGTCTCTGCTTTATGCCTCGTGTTACATCATATGCCTCCTGCTACGTCATCACTGCACGCTTCAAGTCTAAGAAAGATAACACGAACGGCGAGAATAGGTTTTATTTTCAAAAACTACTATTGTTAAAGGGTTCTATTTTTCATCTGGAACTTAAAAAAATAAACTTGATAGGGACTTTAAACGTATTCAAGCTGATTCCCCTTCATGCCATCTGTGTTATAAGCGGTACGATTCCGCAGATTCAAATCATGGACGGAGATATCGTACGAAACATGAGGAGAAGTGGCCACAAAGCACGCTTTAGATTTACCCGCGCCTTAACTGATGTATAGTCCCCATGGAAACAGTAAGTTTTGTTTTTCCGAAAGTCCCGCTGTTTCCCGAGACGAAATTAACCCTTTTTTTATATATTTAGACTTTCCCTTTTACTGAGAATTATTTCGGTGACGTGTTCGGCGCGCGGGCAAGAACTGCGCAATTGGATCCCGGTCGGGGTACATTTGATTTGATCAGGGTGACCAAGAATCGACCAATCACAGTGCTCGTTTTGAAAGTCTAGGAATATAACAAAAAACGGTTATGTTATCATATTATTTTTCTTAAGGTTTTGAGGTTCTGTTGTTTCAGGAGGAGTGAAAAGCCAAAAACCCCAAGCCCCAATCAGTAGGGGTTGACTTAAAATAAACCCAAAAAGAACATTTTTAAGTTGGAACGTTTTCACGAAGTCGCTAATCGATTAAACAACTTAAAATGGTTTTTCTCAACAGAGCACGATTTTTAAACGCCTCCTTACCTCCTCTGGTGATTTTCACAATTGCAACATTCCCAGCGTCATCAGGTCTCAAGGCAAGCGTGTACTCCCTGTTTAGTCTTAAAGGCTCCTTCGTCTTAACAGTCTGTGCCTCTAAAATTATCTTTTTCTTCTCGTCCCCAGGCTCTAGCCGGGAGTACGCTATCTGAGTCTCGTCTTCATTTAATGTCATCGCCGTCATGATTTTGTTCGGCACAACCTTGACTTTTCCTCCGGCTTCGTTGATAAACTTCACGTACATCCATTTGTTGCCCAACTTTCCTGTTAAAAGGTTCGATACTTCGCTTACAATTCTGCGAGACTGTGCAATTGAAAGCAGGATGTATGGAGGAGGGTCGGGCTAACATGGTAGCTAGTCAACCAACTCTTAAGTAACTATTATTAGTAAAATCATACTAGTGGTCTATCATGAATGCTGCATTCTGATTGGCTACGCTACTCATAGGCCATTAGTGATAGCCAACGAGTAGCGATTGCGCGTGATCATATTTGTCGTAAACATTAAAAAATTAATTTTAGAGCTAGTATGATTTTACGGCCGAATGGGCTATTTGGCTACTAGCCCATGAGGGCGAGAGGGATAATTGTTAAATATACGTTCATTTTAAAAAGAGTTTTAAACGTGTGATACATTGAGGCAAGTCAGTTTTAGAAAGGAATGTTTACGTACAAACCTCTAGGTTTTTCTGTTCAAATGTGTTTTAGCACACATAGGCTAAGGGTCCTAGAACTTTCTGTTGTATTAAGGATATACAGGAGGCCTTTTGACAAACATTTTTTTCGAATATCACTTTTTTTTTATTTTTGCATATGTCCGGAAATATCTGTAGATATTCGAAAACTCTATTTTTTAAAAATGTAGATTAATTAGTTTTTGACAGTGTCTGTAGTAGAGGAAAGTTCCAGTCACAATAACGCATATAGCAACTTCGAATTCGCCGCGGCTTTTGGCTTCTCTTTGCCCGTATACTTGTTCTCATCACGAGCCCCTCCCTAATCATGTTTCCGTCTTATCTACGATTTTTTGTTGTCAAAAAAACTTAGTCGGGTAGAAGTTTATACGTAAAGTCCATACGAGACGAAAATTTAAGCCACATACCGGCGGCGCTTTGCACACTCATGTGTGAAACCCAAGTTGTTGCTGTATCACGTACATGTACGGAGCGACAACATCGTTCTTCGAGTGTTTGTGTTGCTTTTGCTTTCGCAGTAAGATTAAGGTTTTGACATGTTTCAAAGTTGCACATAGAGTCACAGTAACAGAAAGACCAGCAATTTTATTCCTCGTGCGGAAAAAGTAATTTATGCACTAAGAGTTGTAACGTTAACTTTCAGAATATGTATAACGTTTTGCTAAAAGCGCGGATTGAGTATCTTTACGGCCGCAATTCAAAACAGCACTAAAAAGTCTCTTGTGTACCCTTAATGCATGAACACATCACGTTATCCAGTGGTACCTTTGTTAATATTACGTTTATAGTGTCCTATATATAGACAATTCAGATTTAGACTAAATGCTGTCAAATGCACCAAAGAATTGGTTTAGCAAGCCATCAACAAACTCGTGCCCAGGCTCACGTCCCCCTTGCGCTCGTCTCTCATAAAAAGAGCCTGATTGCGGCTGGTTGAACATACTCCGCGAGAAGGGATTAGTATTTAAAGCAACTTTTAAACTGCAAAAAAAGATACTCTGTATGGTACAGAAAGGACCTTGAAATTACAGTTTTGGTTGTGTGTCGTCTAGGCAACGTCCGAAAACAATGTTGCTCAGACTCGTTTCCAGGCTTATTTCACTCTCCGGCGCTCCTCGTTACCGGGGAAATGGACTGTGCCTGGTTACAAAATTGGGCCACGAACCGCCTACGCCGCGCCTGTCTCTAGAGAAACCTATACCTGCTAAGTGTCTTAGCTGTTCCTACTTATACATTTTTGCATTCGAATTCGCTCTTCTTTGTTAAATATATAAATTTCCATGCACAAAGCCTTGTCAGGAAGATTTTACGAGCGTTCCCACCTGGTTTTGTAATGTACGTCTCCTGCGTTTCGTCGTACGTTCCCGCCTTAGCAACGAACTTGAAATCGCCGTTCAGCAACAAGGGTCTCTCTGAATCGTCTTCAAACGCTTTGAGAACAATCCTTTTCTTTCTGTCTTTTGGTCTAAGAAGCCGATGATAGACAAAGATCTCGCCATCGTCCAACGCAGTAGTGGGCAAAATTTTGTCTGGCCTGACGTGGATTCTTCCACCAATTTGATTCACGATTTTTACGTTGACCCATTTCTTTTCCTTCCCTATGTTGAGTAAGAACCATAGCGTTGTTTCAGTTAGAAATTTTAGCGATGGTTTGCGTTCTCGAACTTTTCTAAACCAGCAAGGCAAGTGTTCGAACTTTCGCATCAAATAAAAAAAATTTATATAGAATCGAGGCCACTCTCGATTCTACAAGTTTTATTTACACGTGTGCCACTCGAGGGCAACACTACTTGGTATAACAAAATCAAAGACAAAGAAACAATCCGTGATAACAAAGCCCGCGGGCCTGTTCTGAGATCTGTCAAGGGGAAAAATCTCCCGATCCCAGATTAGAATATAGTAAAATCAATAAAAAGTCACAGATTACAAGGAAAGCCGCTGACATGTGGATTTCATGAAGGTATATATAGAAAAATGGTGAGCCATCTAGTTGATTTTTTCCCCAAAACACAAAGAGACCCAGCTAGTTGCATTTTGTTTTCTTTTTTGGAAGGAAGCTACAATTACTTTGGTCGACGCGCGTCGACACCCAAGAACATTCACTTATACTGATAATAATAATATAGCAGCGGAGAGAAAAACGAAGTTAAAACGAGGAGCAGTAAAAGAGAGAAAGGCAGAGAAATATCTCAGAAGAAAAGCGAGAAACTCGACGAGAAAGAAAATGAAAATCGAGGCAAGTTATAGATTATGGGAAAACTAAAGACAAGGATTGTTGAAGCAGAACTAACTGAGTTCAAAGCTCCACTGTTAGGTCGAGACTAATTCAGTTATGTAATGTTGTATGGCTGGGTAAATTGGTCAATTCTAGGTACGTAACTTGCGGCACGGGCCTCTTACTCGGTTAATATCTTACATATTCTGTGGCTTAGATTCTCCGTCTGTTTGTTTCTCAGCCTGGTTGAGCCCTTCTTGTGGAAGATACGAAACGGTTTCGGAGTCTCAAACCGCTTCTGGTTTTTGTTTCCAAGGTTACCAGTTTTCTGAGGGTCCGAACTGTCGACATTCTTCAGGTAATTGTTGTAGAGACTGTGGAACTTCTTAGAGCCGAAAACATCTGGAACATGAAAAGAACAACACAACTGATTTGCAACATAAAGGAGTGCTTTAATCATACTTGTTTTCTAAAAAGGTTTACCTGTTGTTTGATATTGTGCGTGCACTTAAAATATTTGAGGAAAATTCCCCAAATTTAGCGAACTAGATATAACGTCTAGGATGGGGTCAGAAGTTAAAGTTGCTTGAGATGATCTTACATAATGACTGAGCGTAGGAAGGGAGGGAGTGGGGGTTCGAGCCCCGGTCAGACGTCTGTGTTGTGTCCTTGAACAAGACACTTTACCCAACTTGTTCCAGCTGTTTAATATGAATAACAGTTCTGCTGGGGGCTAACCTGTGATAGGTTAGTGTCCTGTCCAGGGGGAGTCAAAGACTCTCGACTGCTTAACAATCGCAGCAAAGCACAGGCTTAATGAGTAACTTAGGCTCCAGAAAGTACTTAGCTTTTATACAACTTTAGTACTGGCTTAATATAGGAATTAGCGCAGCGCTAAACGGGTCTGATAGCTTTTTAGACATGGAAACAGATTAGTTTAACGAAATCTAAAACAAATCTATTCTATTCGTTTACGGGCCTCTATTCTACCGCTGCTCGACGGACTGCGCCGCTAGTTCATTAATAGCGCTTTTAATTTCACTGTGAACAATTTGAAATTTTAGCTAGTGCATGCCGTACCAGATGAGAAAGAGAGATGAACCAATTAGATTTGAGAAATTGGTTCAGAAATTATTGATCAGTCCGTTCACGTGAATAATAGTATTTCAATCCCATATCAACATGCTTTAACACTTTTCTAAGTGTGCGTTTCTAAGCGTGCGCGGTAAAACCTACAAATTTCCGATGTTAAAATTTGTAAATCGCAAAGAACTCGACGTCCGAAAAAATACTTACGTTTACACTTCCACTTCCACTTGAAATGAACGAAGAAAACAATAAAATGTGCCCCAACTCGTCAAAAGAACTAAAAATTTTTTGCAAGAAACCGCTGACCAATACAAATAGGCGACCGCGCGATATCTTTCGACAATTTCGCGATATTTTCTGTTCCCAGTACATTTAAACATTAGTACATAGTGTTGTTCACAATACTTACCGATGATTCGGTCCAGCCATTGGCCATCGACACTCTCTTTCGGTGAACGCTTTTGTAGTTCTATTGCATTGCAAACTGTGGAAGAAAAAACAGCCAAATGTTTGAAGAGGGACACTCGCAGTCATTGTGCAAAGTTGTCAGTAACACGACTTTTTAACAAATTTTTAAAACATCTACTTCAACACGTGCGCGCACACGACGATAATACTTTTTGTGACAAAAGGCCTAATGGTGAAATGAGCCTAGGTACGAGGCAGTAACCATCCTCTTGTAGCAGGCGTTCCTAACCGGGACACGCGTACAGCTGTAGACAACAACGACGAACTGGGAAGATTTGTTGACAGTATGTGTCACATGTGCGCGCCGCGTTTTGTTACTTATACAAGTTGCCGGCTTCTAGCTCGGAGTCAGGTATAAGATAAAAAGATCACTCACTAAGTATCTCAGACTTCTCGATACATGCAATCAGAGTAGTAGAGGTCAATGATCGGTTTTCCGGTTTTTGAGTCACATTCCAATTTTTTTTTTTTTTTTTGGGGGGGGGGAGGATACTCCCATACACTGACTATACGGGTATGAGCCGCTGTCCAGGGTATGGTATCTAGACCACCCAGTTTAGAACAGGGTGTAGTATTCACGAAATAATAACCTAGGTTCCTACGCGCTTTTTTGTATAAGAACAGCTTAATAAGAACAATGAGGTACAAATTGGCCAAAAGTTAAAAACAATTCAAGAACAAACTGAGGCTCGGGGCTCGATTGAGCAATATTTTTCAGCCTTACAAAAATGATTCGCAGCTTTTTTTCTTTTAATCATTACCATTGTTTCAAATTAAACACTACCCTGAAGGTTGTTCCTTATAATCGTTGTAAACATGCGTACAGCATACAGTATTGGGACTGAATAGGCAAGCTTTTGTAGTAAAAGAATGATCAACGCAAAGAAATAAGAACAATTTAAGGAACAGTTGAAGAAGAAATTATTTATTCACAAGTTGAAAGCTCAGAAAAAATTCTGAGTCACTGACGGGAATCGAACCCGCAAACCTCTGATTTCAACTTGTGAATAAATAATTTCTTCTTCAACTATACATCAAAGATTCACTCTATCATTAATTTAAGGAACAGTTTGAGGCTCAAATCGCCAAAAAATTGAGAACAATGAGCCTCGGCCAAATTTACTGGTTCTTATTTTAAAAAAGCGTGTATTTTAAAATAGGATATCAAAACCAAGCCATTCTAGTTTATAGAACAGGTTCGGATTTGTTAAGGTCCAGTCGGCACTGCGCACACCTCCACCCAGAATTCTGGTGAGTATTCCCCCCCCCCCCCTTCCCGGAGTGATTTGCAGTCATCGACCCCTGTTTTTTTTTCTGATGTAATGTGTAGCCCCTAAACATCACTGTCGCTGTTGCAAATAAACCATTCGGCAGCGATTTCAGTTATCGGTGCGCAATGGCAGCAGTTCCGAAGCTTTGTTGCCTCGATAGAGAATGTCTTTTTTTCATTGTTTTCCATTTCAATTAACTCCATTCGTGAAAATTGAAAACTTTTAAAAGTTGTTTAGTCCAACTCTATGGCTAGTTATTTTTCCTTTACAGTTTGTGGTTGTTGCTTGAATCGAATTCACTACGTTTGATTCATATTGCAAATATGCTGCGTTTAGGTTGTGTTTTTGTTTCATTGTGACAGTCATTTTTTATCGATATGAATGTTATTATATTTGCTGGTGACACAATAGTTTTATTTTATAGCTTAACGCTTACGCCACGAGTGTACAGGAATGAAAGTAAATGGTAAATTATTTTAGTCTTCACCTCAACTCTACAGATTCGTTTGTTTTTTTATCTCGATTTTATCGAAAAAAAGACGGAAATGTTAACATTGTTAAATTTACTTAGACTTCACCGGCAATGCGTCGATATTATTTCGATGTATAGAGGTAAGTAAATGAACTGAATTGCACATAAAATGTATTAAACAATGGAGGTACTGACCTGTACACAGCCACAAACAGTTAAAAGTCACGAGTAAGAAAAAACGTAGACAGGAACCCATGATAGATGAATCCGATTCACTCTGCGCAAAAACAATCTTATCAAGTCAAGCAGACTGGTTACATATATTGCCTCATACGTTTTTGATGGCCAGGTCAACATTCAGACGAATTAAAATCACAGAGAGACAAAATGTTAAGCCTAAATACTGTGTTACCTCACGCACTGCGAACTACTGGGTCAGGCTCAAGTCGGATCAGGGCCTGTTTAGAACAATTAATTGAGGGCCGTGTCATATGGGAACCAATCATTGTGTTGCATTGACAATTTTTATTGCGAAGTGGGCGAAAGCACTCTGAATGACGGCAGTGCACGAGGACTGGTGGTTTGACAGAGGTCGTTCCGATTTGATAGGTTTCAAGATCAGTGTGTTTTAATTATGGTTGTGAACAAATATACCTCGACTTGATCTGACAATTTTAGCTATTTTCAACTTGTTGATGGTTTTTCTAGTACTTGAAGCAGATGAAGTTGCAGGAGGCGGATAAATCATCATACTAGTCGCCATTGCGTAAACAACCTTGTTGTGCGCGCTCTGTGACTCGGCTCATTCGTACTGATTAGAATCAGTGACTAAGAGCAGCTTATTACAGTTCAGCATAAAAGCGTATTAGAGGCCAACTCGATTCTCGCGCTAAACATTTCCACAATTGCTGTAGGTTTTGCAAAGCAAAAAAGGAATCACGTCTAATTGGGTGTAATTTAATAAGCAGCTTATACCTCCCTGTGGTGCCCCCCCCCCCCCCCCCATTCTTCCCCAAAAAATACAAGACTTGAATAATGAATAACGAGTCACAGAGAAAATAGAAGAAATAAACAAGGTTATATTCAATTGTATTATCTTATTGATATTAGCAGTTTTTCCGAAAAAAAAAGTACGTGACCGATCTCTTGTCTTAACCCAAAAAAAGAGATACCGAGCGTGTAAATTTTCAACCCAAAAACTTAAAAAAATCCGGCGTATTCCCCCATTTAATGTATACTTCGAGTACCCGCCTGCAAAAAGCGACAATTACAGCTATTTTGTTTGGATTATTTTCAATTTGTTTACTATATAGCGAACTATTCAAGAAGTTGGTGTTTATTTCTTTGTTACCAGTACACTAGTTGCCATAACAACACCAAGCTTCGATGCCCAAATGAACTGTGGGTAGCGAAGGTGGAGGAAATCGAACCTCGAGCCTTAGGAAAAAGCAGTGATCAAGATTGGATGAATTTGCGCTTGAATTTGATGTGTTTTGTTGTCTGAAACTTGATCATTTGCTATACGAGCAAAAGTAACATCAAGCCCTAAAGGGAATTGTGCAAAAGCTTATTATCGGAACCTATCGACACTCTTTCTGCTGAAGACTGAATTACGTGAAAATGAATGCAGAGTGACTATACAAAGGAAATACTTGAAACTTATAATTTACAGCGGAAAATTCGAAATTTTGAAGCATAAGGGAGCGACTTAAGACATTTACTGGAAGGAAAAACATTTAAGCTATGCGAGAAGAAGACGTCGAAGTAGCGATCAAAGTGGTTGTTGTGGGGAATGGAGCAGTTGGCAAAAGTAGCATGATTCAGCGCTACTGTAAAGGCATATTTACAAAAGACTACAAAAAAACAATTGGAGTAGATTTCTTAGAGAGACAGATTAGGTAAGTCTGGAATGGATATTTTCATCCTATGTAGCAAAGATTCGATTCAGGCCGTTGTTATGAAGGGTGTGTATCCATGGGTTTTGACACGATTATCGCCAAGTAAAATCTATAATTACCTTCATAAATGGCGAAAATGTGTAATGAAAAATTAATTTTAAGATCTAACATAATTTTATCTGAAATTGCAGTGTTAGGGAGGAAGATATACGCTTGATGTTATGGGATACTGCAGGACAAGAAGAATTTGACGCCATTACCAAAGCATATTATCGAGGTAGGTTCGATTCTCTTTCTTCTATATCATTTTACCTGTCTAGAGAAAAGTGATAATATTGTGTTAGAGCCTGTTTAACTATGCTGAAAATAATATTTAGGAATGAATTGAACTGGCAAAGATCCCCGTCGACTTAAACTGCAGTTGTACACAATGGACGCTTTAGAATTCTCATTCAGTTCTTTGTTTTTGCAACGAAGAATGCTATTTGACTCGATATTTCAAAGAGTGTTTTTAAAGTTTTGTCCCTTATGGAACAGTTAAGATCTGCGATACATCAAGAATTTCAATATTCTTTTTGGAACGGCTAGGTTTTAGTGAATTAATGCATGAGAACAGAGAAGGTAATTGTTCTACAGTTGTTCGCCTTGTTTTTATCAAGACTAGTTAATCCTTTTCTGTTATTATTCACGTAAACGTTCAAAAGTTTATCATTCAGTACCATAGTTTATCTTAACAAAGGTTTCTGATTTTCGAGAGCTCGATCATCGAAAACTGGAGCGCACGAATTCGAAAATTGCTCAAAAAAGGTATGAAATCAATTTTTATGCTACTTGCTAAAAAATAAGTTAATTCTTTTGTGGATGTGCATCGAAGATTTTCGATGTCACATCTTTAACTGAATTTAAATATAAACTATTCGAGGCGGATTAACTT